>OMNV01014236.1:0-11688 GCA_900303265.1 Brotula barbata
ACAGATGGAGACACAGACAGACAGAGAGAGAGATAGATAAATAGATAGATAGATAAATACTGTAGATAGACTTGCAGACAAACAGACAGACAGACAGACAGACAGACAGACAGACAGACAGACAGATAGATAGATAGATAGATAGATAGATAGATAGATAGATAGATAGTTGTGTATATACACATACAATTACTGTCTGTATGACACAGCGATCTTCTTCAGATTTGCTTTAAATACATTCAGGCATAAAATCTGAGAAACCCAAGATCAATACTTTACATTGGTAAACAAATGCATGTAGCAAAAGAAAATAAAAAGAACATTTTTAGGATTTAAGCATTTCAGTTTTCGTGTGGGTCACTTTACAACCAGCAGATTGTTTGAGATGGAAGATTTGGTTTCATTACACTAGAGGATAACAAATTATTAAAATTTGTGTTTGCCACGTTTCATCATCAATACAGTTCAACTGAATGAAACAAATATTTGATTGATAATGAAAACTTATCTGGGTTTTAAATGCCCTTAAAGTATCAGTCAACTAAATAGTCATTAGGTTCTCAGTCATTCATTACATTTAGTGAATTTGCACAAAATGTTCCACATTCATTGTTTCTGAGACATAATGATTGGTTCATATTTACGATGACACTGTCACATCGGACATGACATCATCATCCAGTTTTTGATTCAGCTCCTACTAATTTAATGTCCTCCATCGGTAACCTCAACGACTCCGGGGAGCTGCACTGCTAATGTTGTCATAGCAACTACTCACAGACCCTTTTTAAATATAATAAGCAGAGGTGAATCTTCGTCATCTCACGCCCTCAAACAACATCCCTATTAAAATCCCATTAAGGTTTCATAAGATGACTTCATCATCATGGACATACAAAGAGCTCCAGCACTGTGGACATTGATTTGTCTCTGCATCTTTCATTGTTTCCTCCTCCATCATTTCATCATCCTGCTTATTAGTTGAGTTCCTGAATTTCCATTCATGTGGATACTTCCAGCTTTGTGGCTCAGTCCAGATTGTGCTGTGGTCATTTTATCAGACTCACACCGATGATGGACCCATATAGTAAACTCCACATGAAATAAGAAGTTCAAAAGTTAAATCAGGCAATGTTTGGTACTCAGGCAATCAGTCAGGCAAACAAAGATATCCAAATCAGCAGACATAGAGGCAAATCAAAAAGAAAGGCAAAGATATAACCAACACACTGGGAATATGGTAAAAGGCTGGAACTCTCACATAATGATAAGGAAGATCTGGCCCAGAAGGGAGGGAAGACACGTGGACGGGGGAGGACAATAGGTGAAACACATTAGGGCGGGGCAGGCAATCAACAGAGGTGCGAAACATGACAGGAAGTGAATCTGAAACGAAACAAGTGACTACAGTAAAACAGTCAAGACTTGGGGAAATGTGAAAACGACAAAACATGACCTTAGGATGACCTGACCAGAGCTGGACTTGACACAATTACATTTACATACATAAAATTTAAAATACATGTTAGACTTATGAGCAAAAAGCTCCAAATTTAAGAGGAACGGATTTTACCTCTCAATCTGAAGGAAGTTAAAGATGACTTCAGATCATCCTCATAACTCGGACTGTCCCACGATGCTCCACCATCGGGGGCCACGAAGATCTGAAACCCTGGTAAGTACTCATATAACCTGTGCAGTGTCTGTAAGGCTGAAGCATATCCCAGCATACACTGAGAGAGGCAAGATACATCCTGCACAGGCCACCAGTGTAGTACAGTGCTAATACACACACACACCCACACACATAGTCATTCATACCTGCACACACCCCACATCACCAGGACGGTGGCAGGAAACTGTCGTACATGTTATGAGAACATGCAAACGTAAAAAGACCCCAGTCAGATTCGAACTATTCAAGACAGTTATAGAGCACATACAGCTATACCTCCGCCAAGGCCAACTGGTACTTAAATAATGACTCTGCACTGAGGGATGAAATTTAAAAGATTATTAACTCGACCATGATCGCTCTCCCCCGACTGACAAACAAACAAAACTTTTGATTCTTGCATGTCGAGGATTGATCTGTTCTTGTTACAGCACCCACAGTCAGGTCGATTGATGTTTCAGCCATCCACTTCACGTTTTCCGTGAACACTGAATGCACTACGTTTGGTAACAGTAGACTCATTCATTCATGAGATATAACACTTTTTGAAGAATGGCAAGGAATATCAGAAACGAAAATTCTACATGTAAAAATAGATGAAGAATTGTCGCAAGAGATGGACAAAACTGTTTTGGAGGGAAAAAGGATAATGATGGAAAATCTAGTGAGGTGATAGAGAGACCAGAGGAATCCCACGGAAAACAGAATCTTCATCAGGCCAATCTGTGCCAAAGATTAATGGGTTATTCCCCAGATCCTGTTCAACGTGTCCATCAAGTTCCATTGAAATCTGTCAATAATTGTTGGAGCTATCCCGTTCACAGAAAGACAGACAAACATATCGAAACCTGCTAGGTGGAGGGACATAAAAAAAATAGAAAAAGAGAGATTTACTGAGGTCCAGTCAGCAAAGGTTTATCTTGGCATTCAAAAATCGCCCTTGGTAAAACAAACAGATAGCCTCTCCTTGTGAGATTAAGCTGTGAAAGGTGCCGTATGCACAAGGGGTGGTGAGATCACACAAGTTGTAAAGCTGACAACAAATGGCGGGCAGCGGAAAGTAAAAGAGAAAAAACAAAACGGAATTTTCTTCTGAATAAGATTAGTTAATGCACGTTCAAAAGTGAGCGAGTGTTCTGTCGGTGCATTCTTCCAAACAGGTTTATCCTAAATGCTTTTGGATTTTCCTTTGATTTACGGACCATTTGGCAAAGTGCTGTGTTATCTTTGGCACACAGCTGCTTTGTTCCTCAAAGCAGCAGCAGCTTGGATGATGTGGCCAAATCCAGTGTCAGAGTGACAAACTGTCACAATGCTTCAGCCAATAGAAATGAGGATCTCACCGCTTTGACGAATTAAAGAGTGCCAGCAGCTTGTAACACATTTAATGAAGCAGTGAACTTTTTCTGCCCTGTTTGGAGAAAACATATTCATTTTACTGTAAGAGGAACAGTGAAGTACTCACTTCTACTAAATAACACCAAATACACAATCGGTTGTCCTCATGGAAACAGAGGAATGATATTGACGGATTGTAAAAAAGTCAATAATGGCCCACTCCAGGCCATTTCCTGAACTCTTTGTGTACAAAGACCATCTGTAAACATGGGATTAGCCATTTCAACACATTACTTTTCCATGTGATAACTATCAGGCACAGTACTTGATTATATTTTGCGTTGACCACGAACACAAAGTAACCAAAGTACTGTGTTTAAGTGCAATTTGGAGGTATTTCTTGACATATTTTACATACTTGACATCACATTTCAGAGGAACAAACCTTAGCACCCTCTACTCCAGGAAAATGCTTTAATATGTAATAAGTACTTGAGTGTAGCAGGGTTTTTTTTATATTGCATATACAGTATATATGTCATATTGCTAAATGTAGCTGTATGTAAACTTTAAATGTGTTTTGTCATGTCTAACCATAATGTAATGTATTCATTTTTGACATTTTTCGTACGTGATGATTTAGTTTTACCTGTTCAACCTGCCCTGCAATATTTGTGTGTGAGCATAAACTGTATCTGTTGGAATGCAACTTACACTATCACGCACCATTCATTGTCAACCTAGCGTGGACAGATCCAACTCGGAAGTTGTAATTATAATTGTCAGTTATTACGCGATCCCTTTCCAACATCACGTTTTCTTTGCCAAATTGTTGGAGGGGTCTTAACTCAATTCCACAGATGTGATTTTCTTGACTGTCCAAAAGTCCTTCACAACTAATATTAGACAACATCCAAGTTTAAAAAACAAAAGTAAAGAAAAAGAAGTCTCTGCTAAGCCTCTCCATGTCGTGAAGAGGTATGAAAGTTTATGTTTTTGATCATGTTTGTCTCTTTTCTTTGTCTGACTGTTACTAAGACCTCTCAAAGCGCTATTAATTATTCATTTTAAAGAAACTTGATGGAAAGGCTAGTCTTGAACTAAGGAAGAACTCATTAATACTGGTCAATTGGCCTGATGGTGGCCCTGCAATAAACACTTTTACTTTTTAGTCTATAACATTGGACAAAGGTTAAGCATTCATTTTGATAATCTTTATCTTTTTTTCTATATCTGGCTGACAAAGTTGAGGAGTCTTGGGTCATTGTCAAAACATTTTTTACATCTTGGATGGAACACTTGGGTGGTTAAGTGTGCACAGCGGTGCAGGATTGATTCCAACCTGTTCCGTGTGCTGCATGTCATCGGCTCACTCCGTCCTGTTTTTCCTGTCTGTCTCTCTACTGTAACTATCATAATAGAGCAGAAATGCCATCTACACTATCAGGGATCGCCTAGTGATTGAAGGATTGCCGGTTTGATCCCCTGCTTCTCCAGGGCCTGCCTCTCCATGAGCAAAACCCTAACCCCAAATTGCTCCCAGAAAGCAAATGGGCCTCGCATGGTTACTTCAGTCCGTGTGAATGAGTGTATGAATGGGTGAATGTGACATAAACATTGTAAAGTGCTTTGGAAAAATGCACCATTGAAATGCCGTCCATTTTATATCTAACAAGAAATGAAAGTAACATTGCTGTTTCACGAACAGACGCACTTCAGTATGTGTTTGTGGTTTCGCTGGCTTCAAATGGATTTTCTGTTCCAGTAACGCTTGTGTGTCATTCTTGATGTTTGTTCAGGGTGAAATGAGAGAGCTTAGTGGTTAGTCAAGCATAGTGATACAAGTAGCCCACCAATGTGCTACAGCAGAAAGCAGTCAATGGCCTGATGATCTGTCCTTTACCACACTATGAAGTCATTATTTAAGAAATAACTGAGCATAGAACGGAGCGATTGACCAATCAGAGCTGGACAAGACAGAGAGCTGTACAATAAATACAATCATGATTAAATGACATTAAAATCTCGCTTTATTAGTGTCATCACAAAGCTGCTCTTGACGAACTTCCCTTTATTTCCAACCGCCATCTTTTCGTAGTACTGCTGCTCAGCCAGGAGAGTTTTACTAAGTGTTGAACACTTGCTTTACTTCTGTCTGTTTCTCTCTCACTTCAACTGACTCCATGTTTTTTTCAATACTCTGCGTCAGAACAAATATTGTTGACAACACTTGTGTATGTGTTGTATTTATTCTATCTGTCTCTTCTGATGCAGGTGTCAAGTGTGGTATGTAATTTTCCTATATCATCATTTTATTATTAAGTATATGTACTATGTAATTTATTCCTCCCACATACGGCCCCTGTTGCACACCTGGTCATTTGAGGAGGGAATTTCACTTTGAATTTCCTCTCCCAAGGTTTCTTCCTTTTTTCCATTATGTTAAGGTTTTTTATAGGGAGTTTTTCCTTGTCTCTTTGGAGAGCTTTGGCCTGGGTTGAGAACAGTGTGTTGCGTAAATCTCTTTAAGGCATTAAATGTCATACTCGGCTACACAAATAAGCTTGACTTTGACTTTCGACTTAATAAAAAACAGAGCAATTTCACCTCAAAACAATCATAAAAGGGATACTATTTGATGACTTAAAATGTTTCACAATGGAAATGAATGTAAAAAAAACACAGTGGAAAAAATAACTTATTTACTCATTTATTAGCTCTAACTCAACCCACATGATAATAGACGTTCTTGTGATTTTTTAATTCATTTATTTGTCTAACTATGGATGTCATGTGATATATTTTGGCCCATGTGACTTACTGGATTTGACACTCTTTCAGACTTTTGCCCTGTCGCATAACAACTTTCATTGGGCAGATAGTGATCACAATGGAGTGTCACAACTAGAATTATCATGAAGTCACACGTTTTGAGAAGAGCATGCCCACATCCGCAGAGTAAGAGATCTAGCCTGCATAAAAACACTTATACATAGTAAAGCTATAAGACTGACGGACTGGCCGCTTCAATACTTGTTGTTTTTGTTATTGTTGTTGGTGTTTTGTTGTTGTTGTTGTCAGCTACTGGATGACTTGAATTTCCTTCAGGATTATAGAGAATCTCTCTCTATCTGTCTATGATGATGTCATAGCCCATGTGACAGTGTCATTGTTGATATGAGAAGTCAATCTTTGTGTCTCAGAGGCAATGAATGTTTTCATAAATACATCAACAGTGGAACATTTTGTGCAAATATAATGCTTCATTTTCTACACATCCTAAAGCAAATCTGAAGATCTCAGTGTCATAGAGACAGTAATTGTATGTGTGTATATATACATATATACTGTATATACAGGATTATCTATCTATATATATATATATATATCGGTCTGTCAGTCTGTCTGTCTAAGACTTAGACAGGCAGATTGAATATAAGTGGTATACTGAATTATTACAGGGTTACAAACGTGAAAAAGCCAAGTAAATATATAAAAAATCATTTATAAAGCCCCGTACTGTACAGTCAAACCGAAGCCGTCTCTGGATATAATAATTGGACTACATATGTAATAAAAATATTGAAGTTGTGATTACGGTGCGTATTTGTTAAATTAAGTTTATCATTTTTGTCATCGTTCAGGGTTCGATGTCAGGAATGTCGGAGGCTTGGAACTCTTTTACTTCCGGGTTTAGCGCGCGGCGGTCCACTCACATTTCAACACGAACTGCTTTGGGCCTGATAAATGCGCATGCGCACTGTGAGCTGACCCTCCGGTTTCTACGCGCAGTGCCACGTTAGTAGCGGTACACACAAAATACCAGCTACTCAACCGGCATAAGACACGGAAAACGACAGCAACTTTTCTTCATTCTTGACACAAAGCAAAGCCAGCGGCGCGCCTGTGTTTGCTGTTTCCCTGTCTGGAAGAAACCTCCTCTGTAACCAGCTATGCTTAAGTTTTTCCTCCTCTGCACACTGGCTGTGGCCAGCAGGGCTAGTATCCCGGAGGAAGATGATGTCCTGGTGCTGAAGAAAAGTAACTTCGACGAGGCACTGAAAGCCCACCCCAATATCCTGGTTGAATTCTGTAAGTAAGACTAAAAGATGTCTGCCGTTAATATTAGCTTTTTATTCAGAAGGCTCGACGGGCCTGGCTAGCTAGTGCATTTTAACTCTGGTGTTAGCTAAACTTTAACACTTCTGACAAGTTCCTGCTGAAAGTGCTGCAAGTGTTTCACTCCTTATTTAGTGCATTCCTCAGAAGCTTTGTCAGCATAGTCCAAAATGTGCGGAATATGAAGCGAGCAATGTTTACAAGGCTGTGTTGATCTTTGGCAAACAACATCAACGTTATAACTTATACTAGCCAGGTTAGCATTGCTTATATGTGAACGGGAAATGGATTCCAACGGGATACTGAACTTGACACAATGTTGATATGCATGCGTGACCCACTATGTCAATTAAATCCAATCTAACTGTATCAGTTGTGTTTTGCCACTATTTTAAAGAGCATAAATCTCAATTGGGAAACTGCGTGGTCACTGTTTACCTATTACTTCTATTACTACCTTATTAATATGCACACGTAATTGAACTGACGTAAATGCTCCATAGTTTGGTAGTCCGCTTTAATAAACATGTATGTACGTGCTCCTTCGGAACAGGCGCTAAGTTTCGATTGGCAGATGCGGTTTTGTGGTGTAGATTCGGTGTCTGGTTTCATGTTTGCAGCTAAGATTAATCACCTGTAAAAAATAACGTAGACGCTACCACGAAGTTGGATTTCTGTTTTTAATTCACATAAGGACTGTGTCTCCTGTATGGTCACGTAGGTTTTATTTGGATGTTTTCCTTAGCCTGCAGGCCAGTCCCGCTTCACTTGGTCATTTTGTGGACTTGTGGAAGATTTGATTGACGGAAAAGGCAACCAATCACAGCGGTCTGTGATGAGGCTTCTCCAATCAACCGAGGGTGGGCGAGTCACAGTCTTTGTTTCACCGTGGACTCTCCACAGGGCGGGATCTCCCTGGGTTGGATGTGCTGCTAGGTTGACGTGTACTTTACAAAAGTTCATCTGTCCATTTATGTGGACAAGGAAGTTCCGTTCGCTATGAGGTAGCTAAGGTGACGCAATAGCGGTAATTTCAGTCGCTGTGTTATTGCTACGTATGCGGTAATTGCTGGCAATGTTTTATTTGTTTTTAATCAGCTTTGAAGCTTCATGTCCTACAAATGAACGCCTAAATCTCAGCAGGAAGTAATTTCTGATGAATTTAAGTCACTCAGACTAACCACAATTACAATGGGACACATTAATATGGAAATTATATACAAAAAATTGTATGAATTATCATTGCGGTTGAGAACAAGCTCCCAGTTATATTGGGACTTGTAAAAAAGCACTCAAATTTTTGAATTATAGTTATTATGCACTGACTTGGAGCTACACGATGTCTCAGCAGAGACTAAATTGATGCAGAATCGTTTAGACCCAAATTTGAAGACAAATCAAAAAGGGTTAAATGTCTGTGAGACAGAGGTCTGTTTGGGCTCCTCGTAGATCAAATACTAAATGTTAACAATCTTCTGTGCCTGAATAATTGTAGTAATCGTGATTCTAAATTTGTACTTTTCAGAAATACTATGTACTCTGTCGATAAAGTTTACCAAGCCACAGTAATGCAAATCTGTGCACGTGCCTTATTAACTTTTTGACATCCGTACAGATGCTCCATGGTGCGGTCACTGCAAAGCTCTGGCTCCAGAGTATGTCAAGGCTGCAGGTATACTGAAGTCTGAGGGGTCAGCGATCCGCCTAGGTAAGGTTGATGCTACAGAGGAGACTGAACTGGCCCAGGAGTATGGTGTCCGGGGATACCCCACCATCAAGTTCTTCAAGGGTGGCGAGAAAGAGACACCTAAAGAATACTCTGGTGAGTGTGTCCATCAGTACAGGCTTGCACTGCATTGTGGTCGTAAGAGTTGGAGAAGAGAAATTAACATTGGCCGACACTAGATAAATCTTTCAGCCACTGTCTTTAGATAAATGTCACTTAAGAACTAGCATAATAAGAAGACGTAAGCAAAGAATATTGATGTAAAATTGACCCATTCTATTGACCCACTCAATTTTTAAAGCTGAAATAGTCTTCTGCCACTGGGTGGCAGGAACACTTGATCTGTTCTCATTACATCAGAGTCGTGTGTGTTCTTATTTGAGATGTCTATGGTTGGTTATTTACACAGCCAGGAGACTTGTGTATGCAGTCACATCACACTAGAGTAGTGTTTCTGTCTAGCTTATGAATGTTTGTCCCTCCAGTAAGCAGTCGTTTGGTTTGCACTGTCTACCAGGGAAAAAACGTCTTTTACTTTATGATTTTCTACTTGCTTCGACAACTTCTTTTAATTCAAACTGTTTGTTGGTTCATTCTGCACAGATAGCAAACAGTGGCTGTATTAGATCCATCGAATGGCTGCCCAGTTTTATGTCGGGGCTATGAGACAACGCTGTAACTTAAATCAATTCAGTGAGTGAGAAAAAAAATTTGTTATCAGTCAGGAAATGGAGATTATGATTCTTGAGAATCATCACAATGCACCACCTTTGATCTTATACAGATTGTGATACAGTGTTAACAAATCTTTTGATCCAAGAATGCCATGAGTTTCCATAGCTTAAGTTTTCACTGGCTGATAAGTTGTTAGAATTTCCTAGTAGGATGTGGCAAAAAGACTCTCAGGATACAATCTATCAACTAAAAATCCATTCAACTCAAATGGTTAGACTAAAAGACATTGGTTAGCGATATACTTAAAAATAAGGTGTTTCTTTTTTTCTGCCTGTTTTCACTGGTATTGGAGCTCATTTGTCTGCCTGTAGATGTCGAGTTATATTGGACTGCCCAAGAATGCTCCTGTAGAACAAATTCATGTGAGCTCTGTCAGAGTGAAGTAAATATCATTTATGAAGGCATTATCTACATGATGAATGAGATTATTTTTGAGTGCAGCCATAGCCAGTGCCCCTGCTGACTTCCTTTATCCCTGTAATATGACCGGCATGGACAGTCAGCCAATCGGCTTACAGTAACATGAGCATGTTGAAATGTGGGCTGGGCTGTCCTCCTGCACATTTCCCCCACACTGACGCAGAGCCTGGCCTCAAGCCGCAGAGGAGATGTGCAGCTCTTCACGTCTCCTTCACTCTGCTGGCTCTGCCTCTTGAAGGCGGGGAGAGGTTTTTGGGAAGGTGTGTTTTGTCTTTTCCTTTTGTGGATATTTCTGGCTCAAGCACAGCCCCAGAACGCCATACACTCTAGCTCTCTCGTGATGCACGTAGTCTCGTTACGTGTAGTCTTATCCTGGTTGTGGTTGTTGGTGGAACTGCCACCCCAGTCCTTCACTTGTTAAAGCCGGCATAGCCAGGACAGTTCTAACTCCAAGTATGGTGTAAGCACGCTTACTCCACAGTGAAGCATTTAACTCCCCACAGTTAGCATTCGGATTTTTCCTTTTTATATAAGAATGTGTAATGCCTAGGTTTTTAAGAAGCAAATAAGTCATATTCTTAAAAGCAGAAATAAATACAGATTTTTTTTCTTATAGGTTTTTATTAATTTATTGTTCTCTAAACATTTTTCTCAGCTTTAAAAAGGTACAGAAAAAATTCCCACCACCAGATGTGTGAAAGACCTTCCCAGAGCTATTCTGCGTGCCCACATTAGAGGCAGTCAAATTTAGTCCACCACCAAAGTGCCACTTAAGTTGTGGTCAGCTTAATCTCATCGGTTTGAGACGTGACTTTGAACACATTCACATACTCTGGTAAACTAGTAAACAGTTTTCTATTGTGAAGACCACTAGCTGTTCTTTTTGTCGAGATTTGATGAAGAATGTTAAGGTGGGGGCCTCTGTGGCTCAACAGGTACTGTGCATGCCACACACTACAGCGGCACAGGTTTGATTCCGAACTGTGCTCTGTGCTGCATGTTACTTTCTCTCTGCTCTGTCCAAAAAGTGTTTAGTCTTTGTCCAGTGTGCTCTGTGGCGGCTGCTTGTTAGAACAGATGTGCCTCAGTTACTGTGTTTTATTGTCTTGCAGCTGGCAGACAGGCAGATGACATCGTCAGCTGGCTGAAGAAGCGCACAGGCCCAGCTGTCACCGCCCTGACAGGAGTCACAGAGGCAGAGTCTCTGATCGCTGACAACGAAGTCGTGGTCATTGGCTTCTTTAAGGTACAATACTGATCTGCAAGGTTTCATCAGGCTATTAATGTAGATTGTGTTTCCTTTGTATTGCCGTGTCATAAAATGGAAAAAAAAATAAGACGGCCTGTGGATAAATTTGTAGTGACAAATGATTTTCCTGATGTCCCCGCAGGATGCTGAGTCTGCTGGTCTGAAGGCCTATGAAAAGGCAGCTGAAGCCATCGATGACATTCCCTTCGCAATGACTGTTGACGAAGCTGTCTTCTCCAAGTTTGAGGTGTCAAAGGACAGCATTGTCCTCTTCAAGAAGGTGACTTCAAGTCCTTAAAATTGCCTTTCTTCATCTTAGAGCAATAATTGGTGTTAAGCTGGGATTAACACCAACCAACACAAAGATTACAGATTAAAACCATGATGATTGAAATATAGCCTTCATGTCTGCTTATGAATCACACT
>OMNV01014241.1:5578-36386 GCA_900303265.1 Brotula barbata
ACAAACCAACCAAAGCTCAAACATTACTAAATTTGGCTGAATTATATTACATATAAATTAATGTTTCCTGTTGTGTGTGTATATAAATATATACAAATATATTTATATAAATATATAATTTTAGATAATATTGTACTATGTTGTATTTTATTATATTATATTGTGATTTAAGAAATAATTAGAAATAAAAATCAAATTCCTGTTAATATGTGAAAGATAGTTTCATGTTAAAAATATAGTTGAAAGTTTGAATATTGAAATCTAATATTTCCAGGTATGGATGCCCAGAATATGGGACACATTCAATATATTATTTTTGTGAATTCATAGTGACTTTATCAAATGAGCTCTGATTCACTGCAGTGTTTATGAAATTGTCCTTTGATGTGAAGGCTTTATAAGAATAATCCAGAGTGACAGAGATGTGTTTGGTTTTTTTTGCATTTGTCCCCAGATGATCTTGAAGACGACGAGCTGCTGTCCACCCGTCTGCCTCCTGACCGCCATGCCACCACACGCCCCCTGCATGCACACACGCACCCTCACTCCCCAACACATCACCCCACCTACCCTGGACAGTGACACACATGGACCCAAAGTTGGACATAGTGAAAAAACCCACACAAACACTCACATACACTCATGCATGCAGGAACACACGAGTCACACACTCCAAACAGCCTGTATTTATTTTACAGCCCAAAATCACACCTCATAGCGGATATCATGTGAACTCTGGATAAGACAGCAAGAAAAAAAAGCATCATAACTCGCCTAAAGACTGCAGAGATGGGATTACACATCCCACTGTTCTCCAGTGGAGGCAGATGATGTTTTAATAATCCTAATCTTAACTTTAATTTAATCAGACGCACCCAAAAATGAGCACTGTCCATGTAAAAGGAGGTGTGTCGTGTGTGTGAGCTCTCATCACCAAGTAATTCATTCATATTTAGCCCAATATTATGAAATCCAATCTCTTCTTTCTTCCAACATCGCTGTTTGAAGGATTTGTTGTGTTTCCTGGACCGTCTTCCTCTGCTCCCTCTGCTCTGCTGCCCTATCAGTGTGTCTATACTCAGCCTCAACACCTGTTTACACAACGTTTGGATGACAGAAGCACAACATTTTGAAGCAAACAGCGGGGCCGAAACGGGGCCTCATTTTAGGATTCGGAGCCAATTTGATTTTCAACATTTTGCCAGTGAAACAGAAAATCAACCATCCAACAAGAGAAGGACTCAAAGATAACAACAACAACAACAACAACAACACATCAACGCTTCACTGAGCTGATGTAAGGTGATGGATTAACGAGAGCGTCTGATTTCCCACTGAAAGACATTTCCGCCATGAGGACGCGTTCAGTAAAATATAGAACAAATCACTGGGACCTTCACAACACGAGCTTTTCATCAGGGCTCCCATTGAAGGAATGATTGACGGATTGATTCCAACCAATATGAATTTATGGATAACTCTGTGCGACGGGAGGATGGACAAACGGTTTCCTCTGCTTTTTTTTATATCTGTCCGAATGAATGAATGTTTTAATTTATTGACATGCTTATTGTTTCTTTGATTACTGCTGCATGTGCGGCTCTTCCTGTTTGTGAGCTCCTAGGTTTGGAAACAGAGACAGGTGAGGTAGATTATATTTAGTGCAGTAAAGAGCCCAAAAGTGTTGAAGATTAGAAAGGTAAACTGTATCAGTGACAATATGAAAAAGATTTCATGAGGAGATAAGACTGTGTGTGTGTGTGTGTGTGTGTGTGGGCTCCGTGTTGATCAGTTCCCGGTCTTTTGTCTGCTGTTTGTAGTTTGTCTGCTGCCAGCACTGGAAATGGAACCTCAAACTGTCCCACAGTCATCCTGCTGTTTTTTTCTGTTGTGCAAACTTTCCTCATAAAATTCCAAAAAAATTCATCAGACTTGGTGTGAGCGTTACAGCTGCTAATTATTCATCGTTTGTTGCATTTTTGAGGCACTGATTCGTGTTGGTGAAGAGGCTTTTAGACCCTCAGAGAAACACAGCAGCCGTTAAAACCACGTGACATGAAGTTACCTTCATTCAGACACGGATATGGGATTTTATTCAATATTTCAGCCTGAATCTTCTTTTTTGTCATAGATTGCTGTGCTATAGGATCAGTATCAGATGGCTGCTTGTGCGATGTCTCCCCATAATGTGAAGTAAACAAAAGAATGTCCCTGAGGTTCACATGCAGTGTGAGCCAAAAATAGGACACAAAGGAAACAGATTTTACGAGTCTCCCTTTGTAGATTAATAACATCATCTCCATCTTACTTAGCCTTTCCCATATATTGTTTATTAATTACCAACCGATTGACCTCAGACCTCAGTCACGCGTCATCTCCCCGCCTATTTTGCGAGCTCCTGCCGCAATCCTGCCGACTCCACCCTTGAAACTGACTGAAAAACAGAAATGTATACCAACGTTACATAATAGTGTTATAACACATTATTATATTATGCATAGAGATGTATATAAATGAACATTTTGGCGAGACTCCAGTGCCTCTTCCGGTCTCCTCCCGTTCCACTGCCTTATGATTTCTTTTTTCTTTTCTTTCTTATCTCTCGTATGGAACCATAAGAGCATCCACGGAAAAATGAACATGGGGTTACAGATTAGGATAAGGGGGCCTCTGACGACCCGGGTTTAAAATATATATCTTGGCTGCTCTTGGCT
This sequence comes from Brotula barbata, assembly GCA_900303265.1. NCBI lineage: Eukaryota > Metazoa > Chordata > Actinopteri > Ophidiiformes > Ophidiidae > Brotula > Brotula barbata. The sequence continues at coordinate 8,293 of OMNV01014241.1, forward strand.
GAGTTTTTTGACAGTGACCATTGATGCTCCTGGTTCAGACGGAATGTATCTGCTTGAGGAGACATCCTCAGGGATCTCATCAGGAAATGGATCAATGAAACGATTTCTAATAAGACAAACATCACCCTGTCAATAACCCTAATTAGACCAAGGTATGAGACCAGCATGTGTCTTGAAATGAAAATGGAACCGTCCCCTGAAGCCCCTTTAAGACAGAATAATCTTTTACATAGGATTTTGAACAATAAAATACAACAAATCTGGCATGATCAAGTATAAAATACATGGAAAAGTGTAACGACAACAGGTTCCTCGTGTAACTATGATCAGTTTAAGAGGATGTTCCTCTGTTATCTACAATTCAAATTCTTCATCTGAAAGACTTTTGAAGTGACACCGTGACTTGCATAAATCTGGACCGAGGATTGAATCTGAGAACTAGAGTGACACTTTTGACCTTTGCTCAGCCTCGTGTCAGGACAGCCCATCGGCCACACCAGACACAGACTGATCCGTCAGTCCAGCAACTCCATCTCACGTCACAGAGTTTACGCGAGTATAAAGCTTAATTAATACACTTTAAAACTGTCTGCTAGATTTTAAATGATGTTTTGGCATTAAAGCATTTTGCAAAACGTCTTTTTTACAAATCGCTGTCACTGTTATGAAAAATATGGGTTAGGTATGAATTTCATTTCGTGAGATACAATGGATGTTAAACCAAGCAAGACAAAATTTGCAAGAGGACATTAAATAATCAAATCATATTAATTAGACAAATTGCTGTAAACTTGAAAAAAATTTAATCGTAAAATCTCCCAATCAGATCTCAAAAAGGGTCATAATTAAATTAGAGACTTCAGTTCTGATGTCAGTCATTTCACAGTTGCTTCAGATTTTTTTTTAAAATCATGTTTATTGCACAGTTCTCTTTCCTCCACACACTTTTTTTTTACATCCATTTTTATATACAGTACATTGTACCGTAAATGCTAAGCAACAAAAACTCAAACTGCAGAATAAAATTAAACCATTCCAGGACGAGACTATTTTTACTTTGGAAAATGTCAAATCGAGTTCACAGCAAAGTTTAGGGGATTTGGGGTCTTTCAACATCCGACACGTTCCCCCATGTGGTGCAGCCGCGGTTGATCAGCGGTGGATCTGCCCTCCTGATCCAAAGCGTCTTTCGCTGCAGATCTGTGACAGATCTGATGGTCCTCTGTTTTGTTGTCCTGTAAAAACCAGTACAGTGAGTGAGCGGGGCCCTGCCCAAGTCCAGGGACTCACAGCGAGTCTGCCTGTCAGTGGCAACACTAAGACTGCAGGACAGACCAGGCCGTCCCTGCACCAAAGCCAGCAAATCTTCCTCTGCAGGGACTCCTGTTATAGACACTGTACACACAATCAGAGGCAACAGGGTTTGGGGAAGAATGGTGTGATGGTAGCTACAGGTCTCCAGCGTTGAGGACTGTCCTGTCTTGTCTCTTGGCCTTGAAGTCTTGGCTGGTTGTCTTGACGCCGTCTCTGAGACCACAGTCAAGGACCTTTCAAAGACTCGTGACTGGTTGCTCTGTGATGATGCTTCCAGACAATGACTTGCAGAATTTTTCCACTACTTTCAGCCTCTTCAGCACTACAGAATTGATGAGTTGGCTAAAAGTTCATCCTTACTGATTGATGAGCTTCTCTGGTCATTGGAGGATCCACCTGCTGCTGGAGACTTACCACAGTAATCTAGGATTGAAGCGTGGTATGAACCTGTACACATGTCAAGGTCTAACACCCCAGGTCTCCACAGCTGATCCACCTCCGCCTACATCCAGCTGGGCTTCCTGAGCCCAGCTGGATGGCGGGTCATGGGGCCTTTTGAAGACCTTGTGCTGTTTGAAGTCCTGTTCTGTCTGTGGGTCACTCAGGGTGTTGTGGAGGAGCAATTACTCAAACATTTATTTAAATCTTCTGGAAAGGAGGCCACCTCACAGAGGACTGGTGGAGGACCCGCTGGGCCAGGGCTTTCCCCTGCAGAGGAGCTCGCCCTCCATCCAAACCCCCATCGCCCCTTTCTGAAGGACATTCAAGGGGGGAGCTCCTCCTTGGTCCCACTGCAGGTAGACCCTACTCATTGCATATATTCATGAATTCGTTCAATGTATTATCACAGGCTTTATGTTAAATATAAATTTGCTGCCTACAGTTATGGGGAATGAAATGTCAAATTAGTCTGTACCAGAGGAGATCGGGTCTCAATGTATGGGCTTTAAATATGCATTAATCTCTGTTATATTATTTTTACATTAGATATCGCATTAACACACTGTGTTTGACTATTCAGATATAGTATTCTAGCGCACAACTACTCACACCATTCCTTGGGGATGCAGACAATGCAATAAATCTTGCAGGAACAGATGCCCACACCTACACAGAGGCCTTCATGAGGTGAAACTTCCACTTCATCATAAAAGAGGGGTCTTCCAAACAAGAAATCTGGAGAGTCAGATGGAAATGGATGGACTGCACAGGAGTAACTGTGACTGCCAATCCAACTTCTAAAGAAAAAACAAACAAACAAAACATCATATATACTAAAGCATAATTATGTTTGAATAATAATTAACCAAGTAAATATTCTTCCCTCACAGTAAAAATGGCAAATAAAAAATTCTAAATTGTCTGAGTATACGTTGACGCTGTGAACACAAACGATGCCATTCCCCGCCCCCCCAACTCGTCACCGTGACAATTGCCCTCCTACTACTCTTTTTATTCCTCCCACTTCCTTAGTATTTGTTACCTCTGTATCGTAATGTTTATCATCGTGTTTTACATTGCCATTTTAACAAGTGAATATTTGACTAAATAAAAATCTGTGTGCTTTACCGATGCACACTTTGTTCTTCTTTTTCACACTTCTTCTTAGTTGTTGTAATGAGTAAAGTTTGAGAAGCTGTAGGTTTACGTCACATCCGTATGGTTCTTCCGAGTTTTCCTGTATTGGCTACAGACTTCTGGACTTCCCGCCTTGTTGTCGGACTATGGGTGGGGACAACCCGAGACCTTGCGAAAACCGGCTCAACAGAGTCGCGCAAAGGCGGAGCTGTGTTCATGTACAATCCAGAGACCAGAAATACGCAAAAAAATGCCTATTTGACGATGTTTTCTCCGACCATAAGAATTATGAGACCTGATCGTAAATATATTATAGAGCTGATTATTCCTTCTCTTGTATTAAATAGTGTAAAAATATCAAAGTAAAAGATTTGTTACAAGAGTCGAACCTGGATAAAACGATGAGCACTTGAAGGCATCATCACTGTTACGTTAACACGCGCTGTCCTGGGGGGAAGTGGAGAAATAGGTTATTACTAAAGCTGTCACACAGCTTCAATCTCTTTCTGTCGTTTACGTTTGTTTTGCTGAGAAACCAATTAACGGTTGTTCCAACAAATTAGCAACAAAATGGGACGCAAAGTCACTCTTGCTACTTGCTCGTTGAATCAATGGGCTTTAGACTTTGAGGGAAACATGGGGAGAATTCTTCAGAGTAAGTATGGATTCCTCTCTCATGGTAGCTGTTCGAAGCTCCTTGGCAAGACAAGTGACAGATGTTTGTTGTTGATCAGTGTAGTCCTCGGCAGTAGCAGTAGCAGTAGTAGTAGTATTAGTAGTAGTAGTTTTGCAACAGTGCAGTATCCATACATAATGCAGACGTATCTAGCATTGTCAAGACACATCCCATATATTTATTTTTCATAGTTGTTTAGCTATTACAAAATATACCTTAAGTGTGCAACAGCTAGCCAAACAAGATAATAGAAAATATAGTGATAAACTAACAATTTCTTCAAATTATCAGGAATGTAACAAATACAAAGTGAAAACTTTTGTGCACAAATCGACCATAGCAATGAATCCACTGGCAGTAAATTTTGTAAGGAGCAGACTTGACACATTTCTGCAAACAGTGATTGAAGAATGTTATCCCTGGATCATCCCTTGATTTTAGTCCAACTTTTGGCTGCCAGTAAGTCTTCCATAGCCATTATGTACAACTAAGAGAGCCTCAGGTTCCCCTGGAACTTCTAAGGTACAGTCAAGGTTAACGTTCACAATAAAACAGTACAGCTGGCATTAACCTTCTAACGTGTTCAGATCAGAACACATCAACTCAGTCAAAAATAATATGCTTCACTTTCATAGAAATAATCTTAAAAATGAAATGTAATTTTACTACACTGCTGCCCATTTCTCACCCTTCATCTCTGCATTCATTACACACTTAAAACATGCAACAATAACTCTCTCTGTCCTCCTGTCTGTCTGTTTCCCTCCAGGTATTAAGATTGCCAAGGACCGTGGAGCCAAATACAGACTGGGACCAGAGCTGGAGATAAGGTATGACAAGGCCATGAAAGTATAAATTAGTTTCTAAAGCAGGTTCCACATTGTTATGAAATCAGCAAACTGAGAACTGTTTTTGATAGACTAATTACTTTTGGAGATAATACTCTAGGCCTGCGCTGTGTAAGATGTCATTATCTTTATTGTACGTTTTGTTTTCACATCACAAATGCCTGCGATGGTCCGGATCCCGATTTTGCTGCTGGTTTCTTGAGTGCACTCTGTTAGATTGACAGTGTGGAGCTGCGGCTTCAGAGGGAAGCTACTGATTTAGCATGCACCCGACAGAACACGGCATCAATCACAGTCGTTCATTTAGTAATTACAGATAAAAAGGCAGCAAAATGGTGTAGTCGAGCCGTACGGACACGGACTCTTGTCGAGCTGATCGGGACCGCTATTGAGCCAGATTAGCAGCCATTAAAAGTATCCATCATCAGGTCGTGTTCAGTGTTCAGTGTAACACCCGGATATTTAACGCTGCGTTGGTTCGATGCACCAACACGTCTTCTGTTCTTCACCCAGATTTGTTTTTCCCTCTCTTGTAGTGGGTATGGCTGCGGAGACCACTTCTACGAGTCGGACACGTTGCTCCACAGCTTTCAAGTGCTTCAAGGACTGCTGGAATCTCCTGTCACTGAGGACATCATCTGTGATGTGGGAATGTGTGTATCACCTTTGCACTTACGTGGTCCCAAAGCAGTGATAGCAGTCATGCCTGTGGGCTTGAAAGGTGGCTGAATTTTCCTCATAGAAACCAATGGGTGACGTTAGCTTGAATACAAGTTGGTTGTAATGGATGTGACTAATGATCAGATTTCACCGGAGAAAACTCATTATGTTCCAAACATTCACCCTTTCACCAGAATTTGACTCGGCACACATACAGTGCTACCTCACTCCGTATGGTAGAGCCCGTGGAGGGGAAGAGGAGAATATGATTCTGGATTCAGGGAGGATGTTAAAATCACTGTGTCTATTCGTACATTTTGATTTGTTAAGTGTAACGGTAAATATTACTTTACATCCGTGTAGGGTTGCTACTTTATTCAGATTGCCGTGTGTGTGTATATTGTGTGCTTTGCTGGACAAACGCACACCATGCGGCGCACAGAGACACGGACTGCCTTTTATAATAACAGAGGAAGAGTGCCTCTTGATACAGGCTTCAGGATAAAGAGCTTTTATTGCCTTCATTTAAAAACTAAGGGGGTGTAGATTACTGCTCTTAGTATTGTCAGCGGCTGTAGGGATTGCATTCATTAGTGCTGTAAGATGGTGTGTATAATGCTTGTAGGTTCTAAGTGAAAATGGTCAACTGAAAAATCAGCACTTTGAACGTAATGTACCATTAGTTTGTGCTCTGTAGAGCTCCTGTCCCTGCGTTTCTATTGTTCAGTATGAGGCTATCCCAGCTCATCGACCTGTCTGATGGACCCTTGACTAACAGAAGAGCAGAAGGCAGGTACACACAACGATCCACGTGCACTGGATGACAAGCTCACAGGGGTTGTGTTTGAAGATCGAGTCAGACGCCGTTGCGTGGAACGGTGGACAGAGTCACTACACGGATCCATTGTAATCGACAGCTCAAGCCGACCTCGCCTTCCATTCCTCTGCAGCGTGGAAATACAGCAGAACTCTTACAGCCACCTTTGAAGCACAACAGATCAGAGCTTAATATCCGACAGCTAGATTGGAACATTGTTCTGGTAAAACAATAATTGAATGATTTTAAGTGTATTTCCTTACTGAAGAACTTTATTAGTCAGAAATTATGAAAGGTATCAAGCTGCCAACTGACACGACGTCCTCCCTGCTTTACTCCCTCGCTAGATATTGAAGTGGGAGCTATAACAGGGAAGCTGTTTTTTGTTTTGTTTTTCATATATGCAGATCACCCACAGAGCAGGAAGGAAAGGTGGGCTTAAATATCAGAATGGCCTGCTGCTGAGATACCGTTGCAATGCAGACAGCAGCCAGATAATGATGTGCATGTTTATTCAAGATGTCATTATCCAGATACGGAGTACGCTTGTTAATGCAGGGTGTAAATGTCCCACGTTCCTCACAGCCAATTCAAATACCAGGGGATAGCAGTTCAGTTCATGTCGGGATAATAAACCCTGCATGCCTGATGAAATGTTGCCACAAACATATTTTGTCATGGTGTCGCCTGTGACTACTGAAAGACCGATATGTTTTGTTTTTCTTAATGGTTGATGCCAATATTGATGTTGCAGATAGTAGAACAGAACGGATGGCCGGCTTGAGGCCAATTAGCTCTTTTTCTCCAAATTGTTTTTTCAGTATTATATCAAATGCTGTCAGTGTTCACTGACATCCTTTAAGTTCTGTCTGATGTTTCAGTTTATGGCTAACTTTGACAGGATATTTCTGATCCTTTTCAGGCCCATCATGCATCGCAATGTGCGATACAACTGTCGGGTCCTGTTTCTCAACAGGTACGTAAACACACACACCACACCATCAGTCTGACCATGTTTTATGTCACTATTCTCTATCAAACAACAATGGCCAAGCTCAAATGCATGGTAATCCTTCAAAATATGTTTAAGTACAGACCTGCTCTCTTCATTGTCTGTTATGCTCTGAACATATTAAAAGAACTGAAATGTTGAAAATTGGAGTACTTGCAGACATTTCCTAGGTATAAGACAATAATTTATTTTGTGTTGATTAAGGTCAGTTTTAAGGCGATAGTGCCATTTTACAGTTTATAATGAGTTTTGGGAAATAGGTCACCAAGTCTTTTTTTCTTCCCTTTTATAATATGGAGTATTTTTATTTTATTTTATTTATTTTTGGTCAGTAGGCCTTTAAATGGAGCCCTTGTTATTCCTCCTGGGGTTGAGGTTCCCAGACTGAAGCTGTACCCAGACATGTCCCTGCTCGACCGCAAGATTGCAATTTATCTCCATATTTTGCTTGTAATACACCTGATGTTCTTATCCATATTTTATTTGTTATTTTATGTAAACAAATATAATGGGGGGGAAAAGATAGTGCTGGTTGAAGTTATTTGTCAGAATATGGGCTGGTGCTCCTAAGCTTCCGTAGTAAGTTCGTCCAGAGCCGTGCTATGCATTCAAAACAGCCTGTAAAGTCAAATATATATAATGTGGTGAGAAAGGCTGAGCAGCAGAGTCCACAGGTGGAGTTGTGTGTTTGTATTTTGGCCAACAGAGGGCGCTGCTCACTTACAGATCAGTGAAACGTTATCGTTTGTTTTTCTGTATTAACTACTTACTCACAATTCTTTTCTCCCACAAATTAAACAGAGCCAGACCAGAGTGAAGGATTGACCTAACTATTGGCTTTTAAAGTTTATGTAAATATTATTTCATTTGTGGCACTTTCACTGAATTGTAAAATTTTAATATTGAAGACAAAATAGAACTTTATTTATCCTGAAGGAAAGTCTTGTGCTTCAAAATTACAATAACAAAGATTGAAAACAGTAGAAAAAACAAAATAGTCCTGAGTATAACATGGACATTATATTTTGTTTTGTATTATATCTTGTTTTATCATGTTATTGTTCTACATATTCTGTGCTTCTTTTATCATTATTTTTGTTATTGTTTGTGTTTTGTTTTTATTAGCTATTGGATAACTTTAATTTCCTTTAGGATTAATAAAGTATCTATCTATCTATCTATCTATCTATCTATCTATCTATCTATCTATCCATCTATCTATCCATCTATCTATGAAATATAAGATATCATATGTCTAATATGTAAATGCAGAATAACAGTGCCTGCTAGGATAACATCAGAGAAGCATAAGTTAAATAAAAGAGAGATCAAATGTTTGAGGTAGAAGCTCTGTTGGCCTGTAACATTGCAACATTGTAATATTGTAATAGTGTAATATTGCACAGGACTATACACATTTCAGTATCTGATGCATGATACTGTAAATAATACAGGACAATGATAAACATACTGACGTTAAACATACTATGTAATACTGAACGTAGTGTTGTACATTAGATGATAATGGAAAGATAATACTGCCCAGGCTTATCAGAGTATTATTGCAGCTGATATTCAAATACTCTTGTCACTGCATACCGTTTTACTAGCTACCGTGAGCGCCCTCTACTGCTGTTTATTTCACCTTTGTGTGTGTGTAACCATTTATTGCTGACTTGTTACACCTGTGCTGCTGATGTGCACAAATCCATCACCACGAATGACCTTTTAATTCCATAGACTGAAATTGGATGTTTCAATGACCTCTAAAGTTGAAATGTTGCAGATTTCCATTTCAGAAAGCTGATGTAGCACCGTGTTACACTATAATGACAGTAATACCGTGTAAAATGCACGTTCTCTCCGTACCGCACCATGCTAGTATGCAGATCTCCATGGTTTGTACAATGGACCCTTGTGAAACAACGGAGTACAGGACTATTGTGGACCTGCTAACTGAACACCAAGCAAAACCAAAGAATGCATAAATTAGCAAAAAACGATACCAGTAACTTAGTTTGGATGTAGTTTCCCCCAGAATCATGCAAATTTAGTAAAATAGCCAAAGTACTGCTGTAAGTAAGCCTGTTTACCTGAGAGCTGATTCATCATTTTTAGTGTTCATTAATCTTGTACAACACACACACATTTAATTGATCTTCTTTATCTGACATTCTTGTAGGAAGATACTGCTGATCAGGCCCAAGATGGTAATGGCCAACAACGGGAACTACAGGGAGCTTCGATGGTTCTCACCCTGGAACCAGCTAAGGTTGGTGATCACAAAGAAGTCTGGAAGGACAGACTTGGTGATGACATGGTCTATTGACAGCCAAAGAAGTCGGCAAATAATTCAATATTTGACTTACTTTGCAGTGTGTTTAGTATTTTATAATCTGTGGATTTAATGTTAGCATTATCCCTCATGGTTTCTCCGCTCGTCGTGTTCCCTTACCTGTTACCGTATACAGTTTGAACTCATGTTTTCCAAGAGATGTCTTCATCCCACATGGCAGCCAATCAGCGAATGTTAAGTTTGCTTTCACTGATATATTGTATCTAGATCAGACCCAAGTAGGATGTATTTGTTTGGCCAGTTTACTATAAGTCTGAATGTTTACATGGTGGAAAATAGGCCTCTTTGCTGTTTGTAATTAATTTTAGCACAGAGGCTGCAAGCAGGGGGAAACTATTGGAAAATGTCACACGTTACATTTCCTAACAGTGCCACTAAAGAGTGTTTGTGTTTCTGTTTCCTCAAGGCAAGTGGAGGAATACTTCCTGCCCCAAATGATCCAGGAAGTAACGCAGCAGGTAAAAACATTGTAATCCAACCTACTTTGAGGGAATCCCAGGTCACTGATTTTACATAGAAGAGTGTGAAGCCGTGCTGTCTTTGTGTCTCTGTGTGTGATAGGATACTGTACCGTTTGGGGACTGTGTGTTATCCACCAAGGACACCTGCATCGGCACTGAGATCTGTGCCGAGCTGTGGCACTCCAAAAGGTAGCCCTGTAGAAGATTGGACGAGGATAATATCGTTATTGTAATTTCCAGTGTATTATTGCAAATGATCTGTGTGTGTGTGTTTCCTCAGCCCTCATATCCAGATGGGACTGGATGGAGTTGAGATCTTTACAAACTCCTCTGCCAGTCATCATGAGCTGCGCAAAGCTGACCAAAGAGTCAACTTGATCAAATCAACCACCAACAAGGTATAATTAAACAGATACTAATTCAATGTTATTCAGTGTTTTTCAATAATAATGTTTCAATAAGTTTGGTTTAATCACAGTATAATACTCATAACTGTTTGTAAATGTATATAGATATCGAAATATTTGAATGAATATGCTTATTTTAAATACTAATGTGTATACAAAAAAATGCAACTTCCATGAACATGAGTGCTACATATCATGTCGTACGCCATACCTACCCAGAATGAAGACCAGCAGCCACCAGGGGGCAGCATTCTACTAGAATTTAAACCTAGCCCCAACATCACTGTCTGTCTGCTGCTCTTTTAGACTGGAGGTATCTACCTGTATGCCAACCAGAGGGGCTGTGATGGAGACCGTCTGTACTACGATGGCTGTGCCATGGTGTCCATCAACGGGGACATCGTCGCCCAGGGAGCTCAGTTCTCTCTTAACGATGTGGTATGGACAGAAAGATTCAGACCTGAACTAAGCAGTGTAAAAATAGTCCAACAAAAAGATTTGGATTCAATGTTGTTGTTTTTTTTACCTAAGTTAAAGTACTCAGTGAAGAATATTAGAGTTTAATTCCTCTTTATTGTTTGCCAAAAGCCTCGCATTTCCAGTTATCCAACTATTCAAGCACCATAGCAAGAAACATACCTGAGAATGAAGGCTGACGTCATGCACACATGATCTAATCGGACTCACACCTCTCTCTCTCTCCCTCTCTCACACAGGAAGTAATAACAGCCACTCTTGATCTTGAGGATGTGCACAACTACAGAGGAGAGACCTGCCACCCACACTTGGTGAGACAAGACCTCCTGAAGCCTTTACACTGCACTATAAGGCCAAAACCACATATCTGTCCTTGGACATTTTTCTTACTCTACCTTTTCCACAACAGCTTTGTTTCAACATCATTTGTTTTTCATCATCGTCTACCAATCAGACTCTACCAAAGAGTCATATACAAACATGTACAAACTCCTTTATAACATATCAATATTCATTATGTTCTGCACATTGACCGTTGGAGGAAATGTTGAAACAGTTCAGGATCCTCAATATATATTGATGGAATGAGTGCTCTTCATATTCTGTGGATTTTTTGTGACCTACTGATATGAATAATGTGCCTCTGTTCTTTATCTTGTCTAGGAAAATGAACCCAAACCATGCCACAGGGTTAAAGTGGACTTCTCATTGTCCTGTAGTGATGATATCTACCTCCCGACCCACCAACCAATAACATGTCACTTTCATACTCCAGAGGAAGAGATAAGGTGTGAAACGAACTTTCCTTTGTTCATGAATGAATCACTGGTAGCTACAGGTGTATAGATGTTAAGATAAACCTCCACAGGCTGTAGTATCGAAGGGTAGATATGATACAAGCCTCAGTATGGAGACTTTGTAGTACAGGCCACCTTTTAGCAGTGTAGCTGTCTCAATTTTAAGCAGTTTTGTTTATTTTTGGGCCTCCTTAACAATAAATAATACCTCGTTCATCGTCTAAATGTACTAAAAGGAGAATTGGATGAAGCCTGAATGTGTTGTCATTGCTCTTGGCTTTACAAGTGAAGGCTAAAATAATGTTACTCATTACTACCAGACTGAAATAAAAATATGTGTAGTGTTGTCCACAACAAATTTTATGATGACGATTACATTATGCTTCGACCCATCCAGTATATTAACTGCTGCACTTACTCGTGTAGTTTACTATCATGTTGTTCAGTTTAGGGCCGGCCTGCTGGCTGTGGGACTATCTGAGGAGAAGTGGACAGGTGAGGAAGATGACTGAGTAAAATGCTGCCCCAGGGTCTACAGTGTTTCCATTAGTGTGTCAAATGGTTTGTGGCTTCTGTTTCAGGCTGGTTTCCTGTTGCCTCTCAGCGGAGGGGTCGACAGCTCCTCCACGGCCTGTATCGTCCATTCTATGTGTGTGCTCGTTTATCAGGCAGTACAGGATGGGAGTGAGTATGATTCACTTTGTTTTCCTCAACTGTAAATGGGGAAATTCACCGAATGTTCACTAAACCGTAGACATGACTGTAGCCTGTCATCTCTGAATCCATGAATGGTGTCCTGTTTGAACTAAAGTGACATCTGTGTATCTCTCTGTAGTTTATCTAAGAACATACAGCTACATTACATGACTGCTAGGAAAATAACTGAAGTTTCTGACTCCTCTCAGCGCATTCACTTAACTAAAAAAAACACAGTTTCTCTTGAGACTCTCAGAATCAAAGTACAGCTGATGTTGAACGGAATAGCTCCCATACTGCATGAATATCTGTATGCCATAAAGCTTTCTCTGAATAACCACTTTATTGGGCTCACTTGTCAAAGCTACATATACACATTTGTTCATCATAGACTCATTTAGACCTATAAATGTTGGCACAAATCAATCATAGCTTCAGCGTTTCTGTAAAGGGATTTTAATATGATTTCTGTTATTCATTGCTTATTTCTGACATTTTGACAAGTACATTTGTGTTGACATTAAGATTGACTTGATCAAAAATGGTCATTGATATGAGATGTGATCCCCATTCCTTGGAGTGCGGTGTTACTTGCTTCAGGATCAAATGCTTTAGAGATATGACCCCCTTGAATCCAGGGTGTCCTGGTCTGAGAGTTACATGTATCTATGTTCCCAGGGCTGTATCTTCCCTCAACATAAACTACTGTATCTAATTAGAACCCCAGAACCACTGATTAGTCATAATCCTAATCATGCGGTTTGTGTTCCTTGAACTTGACTTTACATGAGTGAGTCCTGGGTCAGTGCCAGTCTAGAACCTCCATGAGGCTCAGGCCATGAATCCACAGGTTTCAGAGTTGAACAGTTATTGAATTACAGAATTAGATTTGTGCAACTTCCCTTACTAGAAATAGAAATTCATTCACTGTTTATGACCTCTCCTTGTCCCAGATGACCAGGTATTGGAGGATGTACGCAGGGTGGTTGCGGATGATTCCTATCTTCCCCAGAACCCCCAAGAGCTGTGTGGTAAACTCTTCACCACCTGTTACATGGCCAGTGAAAACTCCTCAGAGGACACGTGCAACCGGGCCAAGGATCTGGCCAAACAGATTGGCAGGTAGATACGATCCATTCGCCATTGAAAGTTGGTGCATATGTATAAGACAGGCAAATTCCTGCCACTGGAACTAAACACTGGGCATGAAAGTGGCTTTGTTACTCCAAGTATCAAGTATTTGTACCCACTCTCTTTTGTTGCCATGTGTGGATCATCATGTGGACTCAGCTTCAGTGCTGCGTAGTGACCAGGCCTTGAAACAGAGACACACTCTAACTCGTAGCAGAGCAGGAATGAGGAATGTCTGTTGTGATCAGCTGGCACCTCTAAATTCAATTGGAACAGAAATGTTTTCAACATTTTCATTTATCACGTGGTTTGCAGCTCGCACATGAATATCAACATAGACCTGGCAGTGAAAGGCATTCTCGGTATCTTCTCCATGGTTACCGGAAAGATGCCTAGTTTTCGTGCAAATGGTGGGAGCCGTAGAGAAAACTTGGCTCTACAAAATGTACAAGTAAGTCATACAGTTTATACGTTTTTTTTAATTATTATAATGGTGTTATGAACATGACCAGTTTTTGTCACTACTGTTCATAACTGGCTGTTTTTCATTTTCCTCCGTAGCTTAAACCCAGTATGTTTACATGCACTCAATACTCAGTATGTTACTGCAAAACATGGGTTAGTTTCTGATTGTCCATGATGTGTAATCTCAGTAAGAGGCGAGTCCCCTTTGAGGAAGTACACACAGAGGCAGAATATAGCTCAAGATGTGTGAATGCTTAAATAAATCAATTCACAATCACACATTTTCGCTATGTTACTTAGAGGAAGAAAACGTTGATTTGTACACTTTTCAACCACCTTAAGATGTACATTACATTTGAAATGAAAGTAATGGCTCCATCTCGGTGTTATCGAAGTTTCAAGGTGCATTCAAACATACTGATTTGTCAGAAAGCTGAGCAGAGGAGGTTTGGACCCAAATGCACGACCAAGACTCGTTCAGGCAAACAAAGTTTATTCGTGAACGGAGGACCAAGGTTAGGACTGGACAGGAGGCGAGGGTCCAGCAGGCCAGGATCGGTTCAGGATCTCGGTAGTAATGAGCGACGGTACAGGTGGGGCTCGCGTGTAGCAGGTGATCAGACAGGCAGAATCGGCAACCGGGATCCAGGGGGTCAGGCAGAAGAGTCGTCGAGGAGGCAGGCAGGGTCAAACACGAACAGGGCAGGAAACAGACTGGTATCAGGTAGCTGGGTCGAAAACGATCACTTACAACAAAACGAACAGAGCTGGTAAACATCTCACACATGGCTTGATGACAAACTGGCACAGAGACAGAGGAACGCAGGACATATACAGTGTGTGGAGTAAGGTTAACGAGACACATCATGTCACATAACACATTAGGGAGGAGACAGGTAATCACACAGGAGGAAGTAAAGCAACCAGACATGACACAGGGCGGGGATGTCAAAATAAAACAGGAAGTGACAAGACAAACACAAAACTCTAACGTGAAGGAGCCGTCGTGACACTGATTGATACCAGGGACATCACTGTGGTCATTTTATCCTTATGTTTGTATTTCTAGGCCCGTGTCAGGATGGTCCTGGCCTACCTGTTTGCCCAGTTGAGTCTGTGGGCTCGGGGCAAGCCAGGTGGTTTACTGGTACTGGGCTCAACCAACGTAGATGAGAGGTACTGGATTTCTGTAAATGTCATACTGTGTCTGTTGAAAAACAAAATAGGTGTTTGAGTTGCTGTGTTTTTTCCCTAGTGGAAAAGTTTTCTCTTTTCGTCCCCTTTCTTTTGTTCTCCTGTCCATAAATCCTGCTAAGTCTGACAGGATACTTCACCAAATATGACTGCTCCAGTGCTGACATCAACCCCATAGGAGGAATTAGCAAGACAGACCTGAAGGGCTTCCTGCGTTACTGCGTGGGACAGTTCCACCTTACCTCTCTGAAAGGGTAACCACACCGCACAGACAAGTACAGATCAAATAATATGTTAGATAAGAATGAATATGGATGCAAAAAGGTTTAAAAGGCTTAAGGAAAGGAAGGAAAATACTTTATTCAAGTAGAAGAAATGAGTATCGATGCTTTTGCTGAGGAATGTAGTCAGGATTTTAAAAAACCAAAGTGGATTAAGAAGTGATTCTGAGCTCAAACCCACTGGGATCAGATTCATTCCACATAACCAGGATTAGATCTCAGCTTCAAATGGTTTGTTTAGGAACTCTGCCCTTTCCAAATTCAGAGAAGATTGTTCCATGGCCAAGATCCTCTCGTGTGTCTCAATGGTATTTAGAGAGAGATACCACTTCATTTGGGATGGAATAATCCATATATATCCATTAATAGACCAACAAATCCGAACAGTTAGTGAGTCCTAGCCAGAACTGTGTAACGTAACACCCAAAGTATTAATTATTTATACTAAATGAGATCATATCATAATATAATCAACAGGATCCTATTGAAACATTATAAATACATAAGTGCAATATAGTGTACTTTTAAACATTCTAATGTAAATCATTAAATGTAATTAAGCTCTCAGAGGTCTCAGTGTTACTTTTGTTTTAATAATAAGTTGTCAGGGCTGTGGTTTCCTTGTGTGACACGTTGATAGTGCTTATGTATCACAGATAACGGTGTGTTTACACTTTAAAGACTGCATCTTGAATAGATTACTTTAGATTTTACATCAGTGGATTTGTTTTCCTCTCCAGGATCCTTGCAGCTCCGCCCACAGCAGAACTGGAGCCGCTGACAGATGGGCAGGTGTCACAGACAGATGAGGTAGTAAAGCACTGCAGCTCCTCAAACTGATACGAAAAAACCTTATCATGCGCCCTGCAGACTGCACTGATGTGAAGCCGAACATTGATATGACAAAATAAATCAATTAAACATCTATCATTTAGTGTTCCCAAGTAAAAAGATGTGTTTATGCTAAAAGAAGGATCAAATGAGTATGATGAGAGTAAACAAACCAGACGTCCGGCCACAAAATGACAAAAATAGGACTGATGTCACTTTCATTAAATAACATATTTTAAAAAGAGGAAGCATCATTACAAACTATATAAGACACGATGATGAAATGACATCAGTCTGCTTGCATTTTCCCACACCAACCACACCCCTACACCTTATAATAACACCTGTCATTGTCTTCCTAGTGTGTTTTACAGATAATGAGCACATATAGCAGTGGCACATCTATTCATAGAATCTGTGCACTAGTCGTAAATGTCAGCCCACTTTGTCGTCCTACTTCTGCCTGGTTACATTCATAAAGTTACATGATGGGTTTCCCTCGACAGACACAGACAGACAGCTCCAGGAAGTCAATCACAAAGTGAAAGGAAATTGATGCACATAATTACAAAGCAACATAAAATGTTTGTTAAGGCTTTATAATCATCTGAGTCTCTAACTTGTATATGTGGTTGTTTTGTAATAATTTTTATTCATGGACAAAAAGATATACAATACAAAATAACATTTACAATCAATTCATTTTATGTATTACCAGAGGGTTTTTTTGTTTTTTTTTAATCTGAGCAGGCCATGTAACATTTCACTCATTTAAAACCAATCCAAAAGATTGTGGTTGATTTTATATTTTACGTCATCGTTGGTTTGTTGTAATTGTTTTAAAATGTGACATTTTGACAGAATATTTTCTCTTTAACAGACCAAATCAATTTGAGGTTAATGTCTGCACCGTTAACATTCACACCTTCCTCCTTAGGCAGACATGGGGATGAGCTATACCGAGTTGTCAGCAATAGGACGACTGAGGAAGATCTCCAAGTGCGGCCCCTTCAGCATGTTCTGTAAACTAATTCAGACATGGAGGGAGGTGCTGTCACCCATGGAGGTGAGTCGAGGCTGTGGGGAAGCTGACTGTCTTGTTTGCATTCCACTACAGCAGTAATTAAACATAGACATGTATCTCCATGAAGTAGTACTATGACATACAGTATGTAGTACTGTACTGTATATTGTAACGAACTCTGCAATTTCTGTGCGCTGTAGCCAGACTTGAACCCAAAAATGAGTGTCTGTTCTCTTCCTTCAGGTGGCACAAAAAGTGAAGCACTTCTTCAGAATGTACTCCATGAACCGCCACAAAATGACCACAGTGACGCCGTCCTACCACGCTGAGAGTTACAGCCCCGATGACAACCGCTTTGACCTCCGACCTTTCCTCTACAATACCCGCTGGACCTGGCAGTTCAGATGCATCGACGATAAGGTAGTAATTTATGTGCTGTATGTTTATATGTATTCATTTGTTTCTTCCTTTGAAAACACCTTTATTGTGATGGCCGTCGGGGTAAATTGTCAAAAATTAATATAACAACAAGACAGATATGCTCATCACGCCAGTTTCTCTTGAGGAAATGGAACTTACCTGCTTAATTTTCAAAATAAATTCATTGCAGGGACTTCATTGTGGAAACATTTTATCATGGAACAGCTGCTATAAGTGTGAATAACTGTTTAATTACAGTACCTCAGACTAGATTTATAACCGTAAAAAGGGAAGCATTTTGAATCACTGGTTTAAGCGCGTAACACGTAAGACAGCAGTGCAGGTTCGATCCCCGTATGTGCCCTTCGCTGTACGTCGTCCCCTCTCTCTCAGCCCTGTTCTTCCTGTCTGTCTCTGTACCATATCATCACAATAAAGCAGGAAATGCCATGATTGGTTTTTTCTACCATGAGTTGAATGTCTTCCTCTTTGTCTCTTTCTCTACAGGCGTCTCAGGTGTCAAGAAACCCCCCAAATCAAGATGTTTAGGTCTTTGTCAATGCATGCCAAGTTTTCTGCAAGTTTGATTGATTGACAATATTTCGTGGATTTATAAAGATAAATCTTAAAAATTGACCTGTAAACCATTTCACACACGTGACAGTAGTGAAATGTGAGAATATACAGTGCATGTAGTAAAATCAAATGTAATAATGCAGGAACTTTGTGCTAAATTGTAACAATGTTTTGACCATGTATTGAAGAGATTGCTGCATCTTTGCTGTGGGTCCATTTGGTCATTACATAGAAGAGTTAATGTGGAATATGTTATTGACCATGACTATGATATAATAAATATATATATTGTTACATAATCTACATAAGTACTGGGGCTTTTGTTCACACCTCGCTGACTCTCTTGGTTCTTGATATAGAAGAAGATCGTTTTTAGCACAGCCACATGTTTCTAGTAATACGATATATTCTAATAAGTGGAAAAACATCAATTATCACTACACAGGAACGTGTACCAGGGGTCACATTATGGAACTGAAGCCAAAAGGTAATTCTCTTAAAACAGAAGTAATTTATCAAGTCATTATGAATTGGAACAAAAAAATGTATATATGATGTATAAACAACTTTGAATGTTGTGTATGAGTAATTATTAAGTGTCTGAATGAAAGTGCATTAAGTTGTATTGTATTGTATTGTGTGTTTTTACTGCAGCTTTGATGACTGGCGTGTGAGAGCGCGCGCTGTGTTGACTGTACCACGTGCTCTGCAGTGGGCGGAGTCAGTCTTCTCGGCGTGTACAGTGTAAACTGACGCTTCGGGCCCATAGTTAAGGAGGAACTTCCTAAAAGTGTCTCCCGCACTTGTTCCGTAGTTTCCGTTTGCGTTGAGTCACAGGCTGCCGTGTTTATCTCCCGGTTTGTCATCCGAGGAGCGGCAGCGCTCGGGTTAACGAGCCTCGTCCCCCGTTTCCTCCATGGAAACGGACAGTCTGTTGGCCGAGGGTTCGAACGGAGGCTCCGGGGATTATGGCACCGGAACGTGGCTCGGACGGAGACGACGCTGGTGGGACTCCGTTGGTGGGAAGTCACGCGGCGCACAGGGAGGAAACTCAGGTGAGTGGAGGGGGAAGAGGAGGCAGGACGGTGGTGGCCACGTACCAAAGCCCCGGGATGTCTGAGCCCAACCGGCCGAATGTAGCGACGGTTTCCCCGGACCAGGGCTGTCCGTCACCGGGACCAGTACACCTGACACTGAACCGGGATAAAATAAACATTTACAAACGGTTAGAAAGGACCAGAACTTTAATTTGAAGTATTTATCCATTTAAGATGTCATAAAGTACCGAGATTTGTCCGTACCGAGGTCCCCAAAAGCTGTCAGGACATCAAGGAGAATCCTCACATCCGGACTGTCTGGTACCAGTCAGCGTGAGGGATTTCAACCGGAAAACGACTTAAAAACCAACCCTTTATTAAAAAGTTAGTTTCGTAGTTGTATAAGAATCTGATCGTTTGCATGACATGATGGAAGACAATATTCACTCAGGTCCTGGGCTCACTGTCCTGACGGCTCATCAGGGGCCTTCCTCTGATCGGCGTGATGGATGTGAGTGTCAGGTGATGGGAGTCAGTCAGGTTGGGTGGGTCCTCCACGATCAGGAGCCGAACAATCACCAATGAAAAACAAGATAAGTCAAAATGAAGACGCAGCAATTGATGATATTGGTTTGGTTTATTACTGCACAGTGTGACGGGAGCTGTCACAGGATGATTTTTAAAAATATCTTCAGTTCATTCAGTCGTATTTATTCTGATGTACTCACACTAAAATGACAGCTGTATTATATAACAGTAGTAATTACATTCTATGTTGGTGGCATTACTGCTTTAATACGACAGTTAGAGTAAAGAGCTTGACAGGAAGGGCAGAGCAGATACAGGAAGACCTGCACCAAAGGCCACAGCCAGGAATCAAACCCACACTGCTGCAGTGTGTGGTATGCACTCTAACCAGTGTGACCAGAAACACAAAGTGAGTCTGAGCTCCGTCAGGGTGGCCTTCATCTTTAACAAAGCTCTTCAGTTACATCTTTCACAGGTGGATGTGAGGGCCCAAACCCAGAAACACGCTGACTCATTTATAGTTTTGATGTGGCTCTTCTGGACAAACTGTTGATCCACAGCGTACTAACCTAATCAAAGTGGGACTGTGCGAGGCTACAGGGTCAGGCTGTCCTTGTCTAGAAACTTCGCCATCCCTGAAAAGAATGTAGGGGATCAGGATCCTCACAGGAACAGTCAAACATTTTGGGATTATACAATATCATAATATCGATATGATATGATCACGATAGATTGTCCACGATACGATATTTATCACGATACGATATTTATCACGATACGATATTTATCACGATACGATATTTATCACGATACGATATTTATCACGATATGGGGGGGGGTCTGCAGCTATGTACGGTTGAAATGTCTTTTTGTAACGTCTATGTAATTATGGAATAGAGGTACCACAGTGCTTTTTGACAATTGCAGCATAGTTACCGTAACCAACCCAAACTAGTTTGTTACCGTAACAGGACCGTCGCTGCTGTTCGTCCTCACGTACAGGACCCAGGACCCCCAGAACCCCCAGGACCAATAAACCTTAGATACAATAACTAGAGCCTACAAGACTTATACTGTATATATGGATTTGATAAAAGTAGTTAAACTCATGCACTTCAGCACCGTGACACACGCAGACACAGTGCGGAGATACAGCGCAGAGGATGTTACTCTCTCTCTCTCTCTTAGCGGTGAATCTCATTTTTCGTGCTTTGAATTAGTCGGTCCGTCTGACCTTCCGCAGCCAGTCCCATTAAAGTTGTACTTTTGCTGGTTGATTGACAGGTTTTGTATCGTGGTCTGTGCTGCACATCGTATGCTGGGTGGAGTTTGATATTAAATCCATGTAAATTTGGCCTTGGCGGCAGATCTAGAAACATTAAGTGCGTTTTCCCCCGCGGGGAAACGGGAGCAGGGCCTGTGGCTGCCACACGCCAACTCTGAAAGTCGAAGGAGCTTCTGCATTCTCACTTTCGTTTTTTGGGTCTGTGTGCCTACGTGTGCAGACGCAAAGGATGACGGGTGTGTGTGGCCTCTGTGTCACAGTCCCATGACGGTATCGAGGCATCTTTTTCATCACCATATTGACCATATCATTGCGTCCCTACTTGACAACCTTCATAATTTGACATATGTCAGTCAGGGCCTTAGGCAGAAATCACAGCGTGGGTGGGCACGGAGAAACTGGGTGGGCCTCCCTGACCCTAAAGACAATCCTTCCCACGAAGCTACGCGGCTGATCAATGCTGAAGGTGTGAGAAATGCAGCCTGCACACACACTGTGAGTGTGAGTGAGCTTCAGCCTCTGCTCTGCAGAGGCCCCCCCACCACTCTGACACATCCTGCTGTGACATGTAGTGTCAGCAGTGTGTGTGTGTGTGTGTGTGTGTGTGTGTGTGTGTGTGTGTGTGTGTGTGTGTGGTTAGAACTGAGTCATTGTGTCCGTTTGCATGTCATCGCTAATGGAAGAGTTCCAGTCCTGTAGCACAGCAGTGTGAGCGGTGTGGAACAAGCCTGTGGTTCTTACTAAGAGTAAACGTTAGCCCCTCTACTCATTTATAGACTTACACTTTATTTACTTCTCATCCTGTTGATTTCTAATGTTTTTTATTCTGGTTATATTACTGACATCATTTCTCATCAATGGCTTGACCTTTGCCCTGGTCACACCATTAGGCTGTAAGATCATCTTGTACATAAGAAATTTCTATTCTAATAGACAGTTTGCCATTAAATTAACGGAGTGTATTCCTGTTTCCTAGTGGATGAACCTTTTACATTTGGGACACTACGACTACTTTTACTTTACTTCTCCTCTAGCACCATCATCAGGACAAAAAGCTGTGAGACAGACAGAGACAGAGGCTGTGTGTCCTCTCACAGCCTCTGTCTCTGTCTGTCTCACAGCTGAAGTGAAGGAAACAGGACGTCCCGCAGAGGGGCCCTCTCAGGCCACACCTCATGTTTAGGACAGCGTGTATTTAGACTGGAGCAAAGCCCCATCGGTAGACTGGGTCCCCATATCGGCCTATCGCAGATATATCAGTATATGTCTGCTGATATGTGCCGATATTCAAACCTTTTTAAGGCAGAAAAAGACACTTGGACTGGTGTTATACAGTATGTGATATATATTTATACTGATTATATACTGTGAATATATACTCTGAGTACTGTGCCAAAGTCCTGGTCCCCCCTATCAAACCTGGTGTAATGGACCTTTTTCCCAGCAGTCATTCTGACAAATCTAGATGTTATCAATGACATTAATTAGGGCTCCATTCCATTTAGGTTGTAGAGAGCCTGGTTCAAAGGGGGGTCCCACTAAATCCTGGACCCTTTAGCCTGTAGAAGCTGTACTTTTCTGATCTTAATACTGAACACACATTTCTTGTATTTTCTGGTTGGAGTCTAATAAATAGATGGATAGCATTGATAGAACAACAAATCTAAAGGGGGACCAAGACTTTTGAACAGTACTTTATATATATTTATTTAAAGTTATATCTAACAAGTGAAGTTTACCGAGCAGTGCACTGACGTTGGGATAAATAAAGTTTATAAAGTTTGTTAAAATGGAAGACATCTTTGCCACAAGAGTTTGATGCCACATTTGAGGGATCGTTGCTTCTTTATGTAATATTCTGTTTTATAACAGAGCAATTGGCATATTTTAACAGATTATTGTTTTGGCTTATTTACCAAAAAACCATGTTTCTTGGCCATATTTCCACACACTCTTCACTCTTTCTGTGAGTGTGCCCTCATATTGGAGCACAGCCTTCTGTCTCAATGAAAGGCACAGCCACAATACTGAACAGTGATTCTGGACTGAGATCGGAGTCACTTTGCCCCAGACAGTGAATGAAGACATGTTTAAGGATAGGTTGTGTTCAGTGTCCAATCTTTTTGTTGGCCTGCAGCATGTCTTCATCCAGCTGACATCTGTTCCTGTCCTTTGTGGACGGTTTAGTCCTCTGGGATGTCCGAGGGTCTGTTAGTGTGAATAAACCAAATCTCTTAATGCTGTTTAGAAACCAGGACATCTTTTTTGACAACGTTCCACCTTTGAGGCCGTTAATCTGTGTTGAAACCGATAATCTCTTATTTCTGATGCTGTCTGTGTGTATCGGTTACAGTAAGTTTTGCTGTGATATTTGTATGATATCCTTCCTCAGTTTATTATAATATGATATTTCCCTTTTTTCAGCAAGGGTTCCATTTCTTTACCCTACTTTACATTTTTGTGGCTTTCGTCTGTTTCCATTTGTTTGTATTTGGGCCCCAAGTAAAAAGCTGCCTGTCCAACCAGTTCTACAGACAACATCAGGCGCCACCGGTTGTAATCCCGTTGCGTGTGTAGTCTTGAGAATCCACAGGCAGAGGCACAGGCAGCAACGCTTTTCCATTTCAGCTGTGCTGACTGAAAGTACAGATGTTTTTCGTGAGGACAGCAAAGATCACCTGCGCGTAGCCGTCGTGGGATGTGTAAAGATTTGGTTTATTCTGTCGCAGAGGCCACCTAACGGTTTCTCTATGGTCCTGTTTTCGCTCTCCGCAGCCGATGAGGCCCTCTACATTCAACAAGCCACCGTTTTCATCGAGGATGCCATACAGGTGAGCATAAATCATTTCCTTCCTATTTCATTTTTAGTTAAGAGAGAGGCGGTAATTATGAACATGGACAAGCACACACGCGTCGTAATGTTGTGATTAGTGTTGATGTGTGCTTCTATATGACTGACACATCGACATTAATTCAAGTATCACCCAGGACCCTGCAGGCATGACACGCATATACAGCACTTGGATGATGCTGGCTTTCAAAACATTTTAGTTGCCATCAGCAAATCCAAAAGAGAGCTCAAGGTCCCATCCCAGGTATCTCCACTGTCAAACAAAAGCTGCTATGATGACCTGAAAGAGCCACAGCATCACAGTGGGTGACCCCGTACATATAATACTGTGTATATATATACCTTGAAATGTAGCCAGTCAGTGTGTTTGAATTGATGCGTAAACTGTTGAAAGTACTCCTTCATGGTGTTGGCTGCACTGCTGCTGCTGTTTGTGTTGCTGTGTTTGTGTGCATTTATGAAACAGCATGAGGTCATTCTAATCTACAACAATACTGTATAAACTGACGCGTTTAATATGTTATAAGGTTTTGTGGGTAATACCGTCCTGTGAAATGGGAAGAGAAGGTGTAGAAAATAGTCTTTCCAGATGAGATTTGTTGAATAATAAGAAGAATCGATCTTTAATAAATGGGCCGATTGCGTTCTTTTAATGTGTTTGTTGTGTCTTTTTCATCTTTTTAAGTACCGGTCCATCAATCACCGGGTCGATTCAAACTCCCTCCGGCTGTATCGATGGTACTACTCAAGGATATGCCAATGGTAAGTCCAGTTAGAATGTCACACCTGTGTCATACCTACTTGAAAACAACCCAGAGCTTGCATGTGAACCATAAAACATCGGTTAATCTGCAGCGAGCGATGGGTTTGTGGATCACAGCTGCGGATTGACAGACTGAGATTTCAGATTCACAGAACCTGTCAGAGAGATTTAAGATCTGTCGTGGCGTTAAAAAGCCCCACAGCCTGGGGTTCCAACCATTAAGGTGCAGATTCCGTATAGGTAGCTCGCCGAGACATGCTGTGAACACGGGTGACCTGTAGGTGAGGTAACACCACCTGGAAGCTAACATGTAAGGGTAAAGTGCACCATTTTTACCAGGACTGGGAATCCTGGCTTTTATTCTTGGAGTCCGTTGGATTGTCTCTGTGAGAGGAGTGGGGAATGTTTTTCCCCAGAGTTCCCTGCTGTACTTTTTTGACTACTTTAAAACCTGGTGTGACCCTTCAGCTAAGTTTGCCCTGACTGTCAGACATATTGGTCAGTTTCCGTCCCTAGGAGAAATGATCCATTCCAACAGGGAGAGAACCTGTCCTAACTTGCCTGGGACTGGTATCTAGGAGTGTCTGTTTTGTAACAGGAAACAAACCTAAACAGTTGGGTGGTTGTTTTACTGTTTAATATACAAACAGGGGAGTAGCTAAGGTTTTGCCCAAGGCCTTTATCTGTGTTTAATGTTTGCCAATGGAACAGGATAATATTCTTAATGTTCTTATGATGCTATGGTCCAGTGCTGCTGACATTTTCTTTTACTTACTGTGTATTTAATGGAGAAGTTTTTTAAATTTGTCTAAAGCCTAAGTCATGATTAAATGAGTAATAATGTCATTGTAACGTCCATCCATCTGTCCGTGCTCAGGGGCCTGGGCCTGGCCATTGCAGTGGTGCTGATGCTGGCGTTCGTGGAGCGTCCCTCGTCCCTGTCCATCACCTCGGACCTGCGGTTTCGGGCTCCTTCCTGGGAGCCTCCCTGTGGCCTCACTGAGTCCATTGAGATGATCTGCCTCATCATCTTTGCTCTTGATCTTGCTGTTAAGGTAAACACATCCAGAATTTATCTCTGCCATATCTCTGCCATAACTCTGCCATATCTCTACCATATCTCTACCATATCTCTGCCATATCTCTGCAATATCTCTGCCATATCTCTGCCATATCTCTGCCATATCTCTGCAATATCTCGGCCATATCGCTGCCATATCTCTGCAATATCTCTACAGTGTCTCTGCCATATCTCTACAGTGTCTGTGCCATATCTCTGCCATATCTCTGACCCATCTCTCCCATATCTCAACCATATCTCTGCCATGTCTCTTCCATATCTCCACCATATCTCTGAATATCTCTTCCACTTCTCATCATCATAGCAAATATTTACAGAGACATATGGATTACTCATGACTCAAACTAAATCTGCTGCTGTATGTACCACTTATACAACAATTCCTAGTCTGTAATTACCATTAGAATGTTTTTATTCTTCAAATGAGTCTTAATAACAATTGACAGTTGCCTTTGTATTCAGCTAGAAGTGTAAAAAGAAAATGTTAATGGATTTAAATACTAGAAAAGTATACCAACATTACATATTTATCTTTAAAGAGGATCACATATAATGCATCAATTATATTTATTCATACTACACTATTTAACAACATTGGTTTACAATGTCAGTCCACATGAAGCCATAAATATGAAAAGTTCTAGCATAACATAATATTATGTTATGGCCATAGAAAATATGCTTTTTTCAACTTCAACTTTATTTGTCCCTGGAGGGCAATCGGTTTTGCAGCAAGGCACAGAAACGATAATAATGATAATAATAAAAACACCAAAAACCTATATGGGGACCATCATTCAGGGCACAGAACAGAGGGTGGGGGTGGGGGAGGCTGAATGCAGAATCGGCAAAAACAGCAGTGGTTCCTGGTCGACCTTCTCAGTTATGCAATTGCATATAAATATAAAGTGCTGATATAAAGTCATTGGTAATAAAGAGACGTCCACAAATTCAGCATGTCACCCATTTATGAAAAATGACACCTATATAGATAGAGCTTTAACAAAAACAGACACTTATATGAATGCAGCAATAAAAACAATGTCATCATAAGCAGGTATTTTAAGCCAAGCTTGGCAGCATCATCATCATCATCCACACCATTGTCATTGTAGCCGATATCACAGTATCATCACTACCTTCTAACCTCCAAACCTTCTGGCCTGAGGTCAGATGGGAAATAGCAGTGGGAATGGCAGATATTTTGACTGGCAGGAATCCATTAAAAAGGCAACATATGTGATTACACATTAAACCAGTGGAGCAACAATAATGGAACTGCAACAACAAGAGTTAGATTGACACCTGTTTAATCTGACCTGTTTGGTTAGAAATTTGGCCCGGGTGTCATCTTTCTGTCACCAAAACAAAGCTATTCCAACACTGATTAGATTCCTGTTAACATTTGACATTCACCTCACCTTGACCTTTTGTGTCCGCAGAGCTATTTGATCGGCTGGGAGGAATTCAGGAAGAACAAATGGTTGATCGCTTACACCACCGTCATTTCGGTCTCTGTCATTGACTGGGTGTTGTCTGTCAGCATGGTCTGTGATGAGGTGAGGCGCGTACAACTCCAGTAACACATGTATGTGGTCAGAGGTGATGACGCTCGGAGATATTTAACAAAGTGTGCTGTAGATTATGTTCACCCAAAAACATCTGAAATACTTTGATGAATGCAGTGCGCTTTTATGAGAAAATCATCTAGTAATGACAAGATCATCGTCTCAAAATGATGAGAAACTAAGTCGTAATCACAAGAGTTCATATGGAGGTCATGAAGAGACGTTATAGTGCAGTGGGGCTTTTGGAACCAATCCATGAGTTGAAATAAGCAAAGTGTGAACCTGCAGGCTGGATTTCAGCATCAGACAACAAAACTCCTCTCTTTAATGTTCAGAAACTTCGAGTACGACGACTCCTCCGGCCGTTCTTCCTCCTCCAAAACTCCTCCCTGATGAAAAAGACCCTGAAGTGCATCAAGAGGACCATACCAGAGATTGCCAGGTATCAGACCAATGTGTCCTCCTTCAAATGAGATCAGAATGCACCTGTACACATTATACTGTGGAGCTGCAGAGTCGGATGCTATCTTCAAACTAAACTGAGCCTTTTTATTTACCATTAATATGAAAATATCAGCTAGTTTAACATTCAGGTGAAAACTTCAAATAAATTCATTTGTTTCCAAACTCACCTTGTAGTGTTGGAGGTTAACCTGTGCATTGTTATAAGAGGTGCTTTAGAGAGACAGACAGGAAGGACAGGACATAGTGAAGGGATGATAAGCAGCAAAGGGCAAAGGTGGGAATCGAACCTGTGCCACTCCAGTATGTGGCATGTGCTCTGCCTGGCTATGTGTAAATCTCTTTGTTATGTTATGTGCAAGCTGACTCAGCTGGTTAACATGAAGTGTTATAGGCGTGACTGCAGACAAGACAATGAACATCTCTTTCTCTCTCTCTCTCTCTCTCTCTCTCTCTCTCTCTCTCTCTCTCTCTCTCTCTCTCTCTTTTTTTTTTTTT
>OMNV01014242.1:9165-22290 GCA_900303265.1 Brotula barbata
TATAGTTTTATATGATTATTGAGTAGTAGTTGCGTCTTCTGTTGTTTGTGATCAGCTACATACTGCCCCCTACTGGCCTAGAGTAGTTTTAGCAAAACTTCCTGTTGTTGCCATGTGACACGAGACTGTCATGGAAATTTTCCTGGAAATGTCAGGTCAGCCACGAATTCAAGCAAAATCCCACGTCGAATGAAGATTTTGAACGTTGAACGAAAACTACTCTCAGCTGTGTTCTGATAGTTCTGTTTATATATTCTTACACGTCCTCAGTACTGGGAAGTTCTGTTGTCAGAGGTCCTGCAATTGCTCAATATTGACACGTTGAAAAACTTTTCAAACAAACTTTTGACAGAAACAAATAATAAGCCGAGAGATGAAGAATATGCAGGGCCTGTTCTCTTTCTGCAGAGAGAGTGTGTGTGTGTGTGTGTGTCATCAATCAGGTGCAGGAAACAGTGCAGGATGAATGAGTGTGACAAACCTCTGCATGGAGGCTTTCATGGGGAGAAGCCCTCCAACAGGCAGGCTGAGACAAAGCTGCTTATCCGTGGGGTCACAGTAATGTAATGGTGTGTGCAGCCAATTTGCTTTTTGCCATTCAATGACTCTGAATATCATCTACGGGAAGAAATCACTTTGATGTTCCGAGCCGCGCTAATTGACTTCCTGAGTGTCTCTCAACGCTGAACTCTGTGTCGCATCTTGACGACACCGAGGTGCCGTCGGTAAAGGTGGCTTTCATCGGAATAATTAACCGAACCGGTTTTACATCCTGAACCAAATCAGCCTGATTTCATTTGTTTGGCACTTTACGAACTCCCTCTCGGGGTACTTAACTATTCAGAGTGGATTAAGTGACTCGGCTTTGATTAATCATCATTACATCGTCATTAGATTGCGAGCTTTGAACGTATTATTGTGTCAATATTGTTTGCGCGGTATCACGCGTGCGTAATTACTGCAGCGGTTTTCACATGTGGGCTTTTAAATCGACATATATGAATTTGAGACACATTAATGCGTTAGAATTTAATTACTAAGACGACTAATGAGCTGAATGTTAAAGCCGCTAAAAGCTGCGGTTCTCATCACTCCCATTTAAATGTATAATGATATCATATTATGGAATTTGTAACATATCAATGTCTTGATATTATTAAGTGAAGCTTTCAGGAGAGAATGGGCGTTGTCATCAACATGCTATTTTAAGTTTGAGTGCAAATTTGATCTTTTTGTGGAAAATCTAATACGACTGAACTGAGTGCGTCCTAATGCTCACATTTACAAATTGACTTAAATGCGATCGATATCCAGATATTTCACCCGTATCGTGAAAAAAGGCACTTTGATGCAAGACGTAAATAAACACAGAAGTCGGCGTGACCAGAATGAAACCTGAGTTGGGATGTCGACGGGTTCACGCTCACAGTTAAAACCAGCCAGGTGTAGCTGCAGTCCATACTGCTGGGAATCCATCTGTGAGATAAAATCTGGACACAAATTGAAACTGTCACTCCTGGTTGTCTTCCTGCCGTTGTTTCAGAAGATATTTTAAATCGGTCAATGCCAGTCTGAACTCGTGATGTGGACAATGGCAGCTCGCACACCAAAGAGCATCGTGAACGCCTACTTAGATCAACCGTAATGCAGGATGCAGATAGCGGTAACCCTTGGAAGGCAGCGGTGAGCCTGAAACCCCAGCCTCACCTCGGGGGCTCTGTAGTCCAAATTTTAAATGAGGGTTAAAGCATGTAATTTTTATGTTTCTCTGCCCTCAAGAGTTGAAACCAAATAAAATGTTAATATTTAATAAGGAAAAATAGAGGAGTAACGCAGCGGTGAAAGCAGAGAAAGTGTAAATAAATGAAGATGTCACCAAAATTGCCTTTCCGTTTCATTCCCCCAAAGGTATGACAACATCTAATCTGTTATTCAAATGTTGCAGCCTCAGGCAGAAACTCCAAACGTTTTAACAGAATATTAAAGACCAATCTATCTGTGGTAGCGATAGGCCGATTAAATAATGAGGCTGATTTTAACAGAAAAGAAAGAAAAAAAAAAGTCGGCAATAGTCGATAAACTCGACTGTAAAACCGATCATCCGTATTGTTTTCATACCGAAGCTCCCCGAGGAGACGGAGGCGTGGGGCGAGGTGGCAACACGGCGCAGGACAGCATCCCGGCGTTTCTCTTACTTATTGATGTCAGCACAGCGTGACGTTGGAGCAGCGGGACAGCTGTGTGTGTGTGCGTGTGTGTGTGTGTCTGTCTTCATTCATTCTGTCATTCTCCATATTCCACATCAGCCCATCTCTAGTTTGGATCATCACCAGTGTTCCATCTTTGTCTAGATCACCGCTGGAGTTGAATCTGAACTGGCCGCCTCCCAATCCTCCATGTAGCTCGGATCATGGATCCGAGCTAAAAAAGTTCAAACTCCATCCTGAGATTCTGTGTGAACCGTGTACTCTTGATGATTTATGTGTGTGTTACGCAGTTCAGCACTTTCACGCCTAGCATGCATGTAGTGTAGTGGTAAATGCAAAGTAGTAAGTGATGGCATGTTGCTATCGTGGGATTGCGATTGCGGTTTAGACCAACTCAAACCACATCGAATTGCAAGTCTTTAGTTTAACGAGTGGGTATGCCAGAAGACGAGGATTTCACGCAATACAATACATTCTGGAATCTCCCTTCGTGGACTGTCCTCTGTGGGTTCCGGCTAAAAAAAAAGTTCAATAAAATCTCCGATACCTTCAGAGGTTGAGAGCCGCTCCCGTAGATGGTTTGCTCGAGCGATTTTACCCCGAACAAAATCTGTTTCCTCAACAGAGAAACTGTCTGTCCTGTCCCGCAAGACTCGTCTCCACCGTCTAAATAACAGAGAACCACGTTCAAGCACACTTGGCTCTTACAGGGAATGACAGGTGACGCTCTGATTGGTTCGGCCCAAAACCCCATGATTAATTAGGAGTCTAAATACTACCCCTTTGCGCCCTGCGCCTCACTGTGCGGCGAGATTATGCGCCGTCTGAATAGAAAAATGGACTTGGACACGCCCCAAAGTGCCGAGGCTCTGTAGTATGCCAGACCGTGCGCATAGATTGTCTAAATAGGACCTCAAGAAGTTAAAGGATTCTCCCCTGGAGAAGGCTCAGGGACCCATTGGTGGTCTGTGTGCGGTGCAGATGAACTGCTTTTACTACTTCAACTATTATACTATATTTCAGAGGGATTCTTGTGGGATTTAATTTTTTTTTACTTTTGAGGCAGATATAATTCTAATAATTCTAATATATATTTTGGGCTATTGAAAAGATTAGTTTAAAATTTACTGCAAAGTTACGCAAAGTCATATCAAGGCCGTTGGAGACTCTGTTAAATAACAGGTGGAGGGGTGGTTTGGGGCAACTACACTTTAAATATACTTTATGTATAACTACAATTCTTCTGTTTATGCAATTACAATTACAATTCGCATTTAGCAGACGCTTTTATCCAAAGCGACGTACATATGAGAATTATAACAACACAAGCGAAGATCTATGCACATTGAGGCATCTGTGGATTTGCAGATGCTGTATATGAATATTTTATGATGAAGTGAGTGTTATTTGCTTTTTTGGTCTCTTTCTTCCAAACTAACTATGAGGGTTGTGATGCCTACGAGTGTTGACAGCTTGGTATCAAATCTCGGCTGTCACTTGGCCAGGTGAGTCAGCAGAGCAACAGTAAGTAAGATCACAACCCCCTAACACCGCAGATGAGTCACTTACCCTCAGAACATTTGTTGTGGCTTTGTGTCCAAGTGTGGTCCTGATCTTGATGCTGTCTTTTGTGCCATCTAGTTCTGTGATGCAATCGTTTCGTTAAAATTTACATTTACAGCGTATGGATTTATCAGTCCTCCTATGCAAAGTGAGTCATCGCAATCCAATGGGCGCAGCAACACTAAGAGGAAAAACTCCAAAGATCTGTTGAGGTCTTCATTTTCAAACGTACGCCCTCCAATACACACGCACGAGTAATTATCACGTCGGCTCTAATCATACGAATGTTTACACGCGAAGCACTTTGCACATTTTGGCATATGAGGTTATGAGTCAGTCTCTGGAATCATCATTTATGAAACCTAAGGTTGTCTGTGTGTGTGTGTGTGTGTGTGTGTGTGTGTGTATATGGACCCTTGTGTCGTAATGTCGATGGTATAGTCTAGAGGAAGTAATGGGCCTGTTCCACCGATTGGCTTCAATTTATCAATCAAATAAGGATAACGAGCCAAATAATTAGGAGTAAAACAGGAGGAGGGACAAATGAAAACTCTTAGATCAAACAAAGTAAAGGAAGAACAAGTCTGAGCAACACGCAGCTGGTGGAGGTGAGGGGTCGGTGGAGGATTGCGGGTCAGGTGTGGATACATTTTGTTAGCCTTTGTCTGAAAATAGAGAGAGAATGTCCAGTTTGGGTCGCCAATGAAAGGAAAGTTCACTGTGGCGGTGCCGGCGGAGAGAAGTCTGTTTTGGGAAAAGCAACAAGCAGGTTATTACGGGGGGCTGGTAGCAGACCCATCCTTCCTGGGTGCAAGGAACAGACTGGAGTGCAGGTTTGAATGATGGTCTGGATGTATAGGAGGTTACTTTTGCTGTGTTTGGTCACTGTGGACTGAATCACTGCAATAACAAGTCGCAAAGAATGTATTGTTGATTGTTTTTGGGTTTGTTTTTTTTTTTTATTCTCAACAAGCTGGACTATTTGTTGCAGCCTTCGTGAGATTCAACACAGAGTCCCTGAAAGTGTTTTTACTGTGGAATCATCGTGTACACTCAGAGGATGCAAGAATATTTGAAACGGAACCAATGCATGAGACATTTTCATCAAATGTTACATCTCCTGTGCAGTAAATAACAGAAACAATTGTGTTGTTCATCAGCTGGGGTAAATCAGTGTCTGTCGCTATTTTGGATGAATTTATCCCCCCTCCCTTCATATGTCTCATATTTCTCAGTATGCAGAAACACAAACACGCAGTGTGCCGTGCTACGTTTGTGTTAACTGTTTCTGTAGCCAGAGTTTGGTCCACCCAGACACCTGCCACCCGCCTGCCAATGCACCAAATGGGTGATGGACGATGCTGCATGATGGTGGCCCCATGTGGTACTTTTGGGCCGGGTGTGACCAGGCTAGTTAGGTGCAGGTCTGGCTAACCAAAAGCTCATCTTTGAATCCCGTCGGCCTGGCTCCAGAAAGAGGACCGTGTTTGTCTATCCTGCTCCGATCCATAAGGGGGTTTCTTAGTCTGGTCCAGCTGGACGACGTTGCTTTCGAGATCATTTTGCTTAGTTTGCCTCTTCTGCAAACTGGAAACGGATAATGGTGGAAAGAAGATGAATGGGTAGATATTGTTCTGTCACTTTGGAAAATAGATGTTCACATTTTTCATGTAAGAGCGGCAGCAAATTCCGTTCCCACGTGTAGCAGCTGCTACTGTAGAGGTACGAGTGAATAAACAACAAAGAGATGAGAAAATTAACGGTGTAGAAAGTGAAGATTAGCAATCTCCATCATGTAACATCTCTGTTTTACACACAGTCGATCTGCCTTTGTCTTCCCGTGTGGCTATATTTGTTTACAGTACCTGCAGCCGAACGCCGTGCGCCTCATAAATCTAAAGCTCGACCTTGTACCGAAGCAGATCATCGTCCGTTACTCGCCGCAAAAAAAGCGCCAGGCGAATACATTCTACTTCTCCAAAGCCTGAAATTCTTCAAGCTTCATTAAGTAGGAAAATAAGCCAACCGGCCGCTGTGAAATGTTTGTTGCGTTGGCTTGAGCCAAGAAAATGCTCCGTGCCCCGTGGAGGGAGACAGGGTCCCCGCTGCAGCAGGCGATCACTGATGCAGATGAGATGAGGAACAGTTTGATGCTGGCGTGCTGAGAGGTAATGTTAAGACTTTACCTATATCGTCTGAAGCACATATTTTTATGGCGCTATTGTACGTTTCAGCTCATTTGAATCTTGATTTCTACCAATTATAGCCCATCGTTAAAGTTTCACAACTTCTTTCTCTAGAATGCAGTGATTTCTTCTTCGCAACTGGCAACCATCCCCCTAAAAAAAAAAATCAATTTCTTACCTCCAATTTTTATGGTCTCAAAACAATCCAGCCGTTTTATTTTGCCCCCAAACAACCTAAACCATCCCTACAGCCGCATCCAGATTCCACTTTTCTTTCATATTGATGCATCTCTGGCGTTATCCAGTGGATTCTGTTGGGAGATTGCCGAGAAGTCATAAAAATGGGATTTGGCGCTGTAACGAATGAGAAATGGGCCTGCATGGATAAGATATAATGCACAAGAAAAATGAAACTCGCCAAAGGTTAAACAGGCCAAAGAAATGTCATCAAAATGCCACTTAAGCATGATTTGGCCTTTTGGATTCTTTCATCACATCAAACTCCGTGCCAGCATCGTGGCTAGAATATGAGAAGAAGTGAGCAGCGGTCTTGTGAAAAGGTTGAGGAACTCTTTTGAAATAAAATCAGGATTTGATAGTTTATTTCATCTGAGTGTATTCGGCACAGCGGGAGACATATTAATTTGGCTACAAACACAAAGTTGAAAATTTGTGATTAAACGGCGGAATAGTTTTGGGAAATGAATACCAAACATGATATCTTTATCACCGCTCCACGATTGTTCCTTATTGCTGCTTAGGGGCTTCTGGGTACTCGGTACTGGGTAACATATAGAGAGAGAGAGAGAGAGAGAGAGAGAGAGAGAGAGCGAGAGAGAGAGAGAGGGAGACGGTGAAACGATTCTTTAATTAAGTGTTCGTCCGTCAGATTGCGCTACACACTCTCGCTCAGCAGCTGAGCTCCTGCTTTATTTTATCTAGATCTTTTTTAATAACCTGCCGAAGCAAGTAGCGAAACAAATACCTGCAAAAATACTCACAGACATAAGGGGCTTTGGTGTGAAAGCCCCAGGACTAAAGAAGGAACGACTTTTTCACCTTTTTCATTCAGTATGTTTACACGCATGTTGATTATACGTCGATTATTATGCAATTTTATAGCGATTAACGTAAGATGTTATGCATGCACCGCAAGACAGTTAAAAATGACATGATTCAAAGTATGCTCCCTCTGAGTAACATTCCTAGATTATTCAACTGTAAATCAATCTATTCAGACGTGTGTATCATGTATATTCGCTGAACCGCAGAATTCTATCATACAATCCAAGTGTACGCTGTAAATCTCTTGAACTTCATCGTGTTGTCGACCAGCATGAATTCTGTTTTTCCATATATAAAATCATCCTAGAACACTTGTGGAAGCTTCTGCCTAAGCAATCAGCAATACGTGGGCTTGCAAACTCAATCCAGCAGTTTCTGGGCGACTGCAGATCGCCTTCCCTGGAGTACTTTAAAAGAAAAAAAACAACCCAAAGATCTCTGGTGCTGTGAAAGTGCCTAAAGTTCCTGGTTGTTGTAGGAGTTCACGCGGTGCAGAGGCTCATAAAGAGGACGGCGTGCTCTCAGAGCGTGCTGAACTCGCTGGTTCTTACCAACATAGTCCATTAACGTGCTCCCATTCGCTGCAGCCCCGGCTAATTCATCCTTGCCTCCCAGTGCTCCCTGTAGCCCGCGGCCACCTTGGCCACCACCTTAATTTTCCCTTAGATTGCAGACATGAGAGCGGAGGATTTCACTGCTTTATTCTTAAGCCTGGGGCTGATGGGTCCCATTCACAATAAATAGGAGGATGAAACTGTCATGGAGGCAGGCAGGTGCAATGCAGTCAGCTCACATCTTGGAGTAAAAAGAGCTGTTTGTGAGACGGTTTTCTCTCCTCTTTGGTAAAATCTGTTAAATCATTTGAATTGGGTTGTGTTGTTCGTACTGTGATAACAACATGACAGCCCACTCTTCTCACCTCTTCTGTATAATCAGCATCCCTGATCTGGTGGTCTGTCAAGTTGATGGACATGGTTGAATAATGAAGACGCGTCGTTTGCTGCATTGATGAGTCACTGACAGACGTTATGGTTATGAAGCTATATTGAGGGATTGAAGCCTGTTTGATATGCATATTATCCAAGAGCTTCTTATGCTGATTTCAACATCAAACTGACCTTCACGTGTCTCTTGGTGCTGTTGTTATACAGGCTGAAAGGGAAAAAAAAAAGAAAAGAAAAGGATACAGACTGACTGCCTGATCAGCCGGGATAATTGCATGAACATCCTGCATTATCTTGTCTTAATCCTACCAGTGTAACGTGCATATCTTTTGCCGAATAATCTACTGACATTATCGGTTTTTTCTGGTGTTTATGACAAAAATTTCTCGGGATTGCCGCAGACGCTTTGTTTGTTCACTTCGGCCGAGACCCGATAAGAATCTTGCGGCAAACTCGGCCTGCTCTGACCCAAGAATTCCACTGAATTATTAGCCTGAAAAATGAGAGACAGTGGAAGAAATGACAGTGCCTCAGTTTCCATTAACTCTAAATCACTTTCTACCAAGAGAGTAAAAGTGCACATAGGTAATTAATTTCCTCAAGGACAATTATTTTAGTGCTTTGAGATAATGGCAGGAACTCCTCAAACTTCAATCTTGTTAGAAACGTGGTTTTGAAGGGAAAATTATCCCCAAAGGCCTGATTGGGCAGCACAATCACATTATTTCTGGTGGGGACAAAATTAAGCCACTATTAACATTATATTTATCTAACAGGAGTTACTCTGCTCTCAGTCTGAAACAAATGTGAAGAAAAACTCATGTGAGGGCTACAAGAGGGATATTTTGGTTTATATACCATCACCATAACATGACAGTACAGATATCTCTCAGACGAGTATGGCTGCAACCATTACGCAGTGACTGTCGTCGTTGTCGGATACTCAAAACCACTTAAGCATATATATGAATATAAGTATGTATAAATATAAACACTCAAACGTTCCTACCATGATAAAATAGATTTGCTTTATTCAGATTTTCTTCATTTTTAAAATGTGTCGACTCTTCCTCCCTCAGCGTCACATATGCACGTCTGAGATACTGTATTATTAGATTAAGTAGGATTTTAAAAACTTTTCAACTCCATTTTGGGGATATTTCATAACATATAGTGTGATATTTAACATTACTAGTCATTTTGTTGAAGCTATTTTCTGATCCCACTCATTCAAACACCTCTCTCTGGCTTTTACCTGCGATTAGTGTTTTGCCCTTTATAACAATGTGTTGATAATGATAATGATTTTACCTTTTTTATTTTTTACTCCCATTGTTTTCCAGGCCTTTCACAATTTCCCATTTATTTTTAGGTTTGTGTAAAGAACGGTTCCCAAACAACGTGTGTTTCCGTGGGCCTCCATAATGACACCCATGGTGATTAGGGGTGTTCGTGGTGTTAATGGCTGGTATTGTGTGGACAGAGACATGCGCCGTTCCTTCAGTGCTGTTGGTAATGAGCTGAGTTTAGGGGGAATACATTATCAGTGGGTGTATTAGGAGCCGGCATCAATCATGGTCTGTCAACTCTTTTTCTCTCTGCACCTTTGAAAAGGGAGGCGCTCCCCTCTGTGGTGTACCGTCAGTTTTGTAACAAAGAGTAAAGTTAAGACTTCTCCCAGGAGGAAACCGATGTCCTTGTCTGGGAGGTACAGGGTTGCTCGGCACAAACACGGAATTTGGCACCTCTGATTTGCTGCCAAGGGCAGAGAGTGTCCTATATTAATTTTAATTCACTTTTCTGAGGGGAAGCGAAGCCCCTGTCATCGTTTTCCACGTGTAATGATGTGCACCAACAGCTTTATTTTGAAAGGCACTGGGTTACACTAAGTAACCTAATGTCAAAAAAAAGAGTGCCGTTGTTTTCTCTCAGCGTATGGTCGCATGTGTTTTGGATAATTATTCCCTCGGTTCCTCACTCGTTGCACCCGGACATTTTTTAAAGAGGATGCAGCGGCAGGATTGGTGGTCCCGGGGGACTTTGGGAGTTTGGGTCACTGCATCCAAACATATTTCCTGTTAAACTTATTGTATGTGCCCGGACTTTGATATAATAACCACTGAGGTTTCCACTACCATACCAGTATAATACAGAAGAGTTTCATGTATAGAAAAAGCCATATTTGAATATACTACACTCATGGATGACTATATATTCATTGAATAATGTGTCTGTCATGATTTGTCTAAAAGTTTAGTCGAATCTAGGAAAAGAAAATATTTTTATCATTCTGGGCGTAGACAAATGTCACTATCTCTAACCTTCATTTTTCTCAAGATTTTCAAATCCTGTTTTGACAAAATAATTCCTATAATAGATGCTCACAATTATGCTTCATTTAAGGGAATTTTAGTGATACATTACACACGGGACTGAGCTTATCCCCGCATGAATACTTAGGTGGATGGACGGATGGATGGATCGACATCATAATTAATCACAAACTGCTCATTTTTTTTCTTATGTGTGCTCTTCTGAGAAGCAGGTGTAAACTGTGGTGCTCATTCAAAACAGATTGATAAGAGAGAGAGAGAGAGAGAATATAAGATCTCATAACCGGCCCATTTACTGTATTGAAACAGATCAGTCAAGATAAGCCAGCAGCAGTATAACATTTGATATGTGTCACCTTTACCGTTCATTAAAAGGCTCTCGCAGTTCAGCGCTCCCACAGTTCCCTAATACACAACGTATACGAAAGAAAAATGCACACGCGTAGACACGCTCCGATCCGGCGAGATGTGCACATCGTTTGCACAAAATTCCACTTTTTAAAACAATAATAGTAACCTGTATTTCTATGTTTCTATAGTTCCTTTCAAGAGACCCAAGGACGCTTTACATAGAAAACACAACGTGATAAAAAGAAGTGATGGCCAGGGTTGACAAAGTTAACTGAGGTCAGAGGCCGTGGTGAACAGATGACGCTTGAGGAGGTCTGTCTGGACCGACCAGCGACTCACACTGAGCGCAGCATGTCATCCCTTCTGTTTAAAATGAAATAATAACGGTAATAATAAATAGCCCGCGTATGGCACCACCTTGTCAGCGTGTTGTGGGGTCCACAGGCCGCACGTGTCTTGTAATAGAGCAGGCCCTCTGCTGCTCCGGTCCCTGTCTGTCACGCGGGCTGCTGATGGGTGTCAGGAGTGATGAATGTGAGAGCAGCCTGCCTCTCTCTTTAACGGACTCTCTGTCAGACCGGTGGAGACTCTGCTGCTTGGATTTGGCACTCCAACGTTCAAACCTGGAGACCACATGGACGAGCGTGGTCCTTACGGTCTTCATTCTGTGTGCTCTGTTGTTTTTGCTCACTCATTAACCAAACGTATTGTCTTCACTTTGGCACTTTGATGGGATTTGATGAGTCAAAGAACAGTTTTAGCGTTTAATACACTTTGGCAAAAATGATATTCCACCAAAGTTCATGAATAATTTGGCTTCTTTTGACCAAATTTACCCTTGAAGTTGATGTTAAAGATGGACTTTTTATCCTTTTTACTGAAAGAAACCACGGAGTGAAAGTACTTATCTCTCCTACTTCATCTTATAGATCCTCCCACCTCCTTCCATTTAAAATTCTATCTTTGTCAACTTTGTCCTGCTTCACTCCCTCCATCGATCATCCAGCTCTGAATTGCAGAGGCAGCAGGGCAAGCAGTCTAGCCTAGCTGTCCCTCTCCCTAGACTCATCCTCCTGCTCTTCCTGGGGTATCCCAAGACATTCCCGGGCCAGATGGATGATATATAATCCATCCCCAGCTCCCCTGATTGGATGCCTGAACAGGATCTTGACTATAGGCGAAGTTTAGGAGTTTGATGACACATAAAATGAGATCTTGGTCTTCAGGCTTGATTTCTTCTTTCCAGCAACAGTTCGTCAAAGCACCTGCATCATTAATACAGGCACTTCTGAGTACTCAAACCATCGTTCCCCTCCAGAGCCAATCACAGTGCTTGTAGACCTCACTAGCTGACTTTCACTGATACTAACATCAGGACCAATATATGGACTTGATGCTGATGGTGATGGAGCTCATCCCCATTTACATGATAGCCTTAAATAACATTGAAAATAAAAGTAACAAACATATGATGACAGCTGATGTGAAATGATGAGAGATTTTTGCTGTCTGATGATCTGAGCTGTTTTCTTTAGATGCTTTAAACGCTGCTTTCAAATTGCCTGCATTCCTCGGACACCCACATGTGTTTTCTCTTATTTTGCGGTAATTAAACCTCTTCCCTCAGGAGTGGGTGGGTATGACATTTCTCTGACTTTTTCTCATCCTCTGTCGCAACTGTTGGGGTGAGGCGAGTCCACGTTTATATTTCATTTTGTTCGCACGTGGCGTTTAGTGACCTCAGAAAACAGATACGCCTGAAAAACCTGCAGCATTAAGTGAATAACTGAACAATAGAGAGGAGGACAAGTACACTGCTGGTACTAGTTATTGTTGATATTACCCAGAAATCCCTGCTGTCATGGAGCCTGGTTTATATACAATGCAAGCTTTTAGATCTGATAGACTCTCTGCATAAAAACAAAAAGCTGGCGCAAATGGCTTCTTATTGATTTATCTCTGTGATTTGTCCTGTCAGCCAGACATATTTCTTCCTCTGTTATGAGGGTATTACGGTTGTGAGGGGGGGAATATAAATTTGGAATGCAAGGAATCAGGCTTTAATGACAGCACTTCTTCATGTGAAAAATGACAATGCCGGCCTGCCTGCCTGCCTACAATGATTGTTCCGGAGTGTGAATCCCCATGTATAGTACCAGTGCAGTAATCTTGTATACACAGAAGCACCATGATGCATCTCTTTCCCCGCAGAACTACAGCATCACCCAATCTTTTAAATTACTCGCATGTATTTGCTAAAGTACATATTTGATTACGTTCTTTCATTGCAGTTTATTGGAGATAAAGCATGGTGCCGCTAAGTTACTAAACCGCAGAAGAAAACGGCATCGATATCCACTCGTTCTTTATTTACAGAGCCAGATGGCTGCTTTGGACGCCATCAAGCATCTTTTAATACAACAGATGCTGATTTGTGAAATTCCTCTGTTTTGGCTGGGTGGCTCCGTGCCGTTAT
>OMNV01014244.1:12877-23506 GCA_900303265.1 Brotula barbata
TTTTTTTTTTGTGCGTTTTAACCGAAGGTTTGTGAGTAAGGTGAAGACGAAGAGAGAGAGAGAGAGAGAGAGAGACATAGAGAAAGACAGAGAGAGAGAGAGAGAGACAGAGGAGAGAGAGAGAGACAGAGAGACAGAGAGAGACAGAGAGAGAGACAGAGAGAGAGAGAGACAGAGAGAGAGAGAGTGGCTTTGAGTCCTTTGACCAAAAGCTGAATGAGTGTTCGCACCGGTTGTTTCGTATAACACACACAGTGATGATAAACACAATATATAACAACGTTCATACTGATCCAAACCATATGCCCATAATGCACCACGTGCCGCTCTCACACACATACACACTATCTCACTTTTCTTTACAGGAACAGGCGCAGATAAAAAAAAAAAAAAAAAACCCAGAACAAGCCATGGATAAACAATGAGCTCACATGGATTCTATTCTCCCACGGGTCCTGGGCTGATGATAGCTGCCCCACCTCCTGCCTGCTCCAAAGCGTCTGATGTATTTATTTCTTATTTATAAGAAT
Organism: Brotula barbata; assembly: GCA_900303265.1. Classification (NCBI taxonomy): domain Eukaryota; kingdom Metazoa; phylum Chordata; class Actinopteri; order Ophidiiformes; family Ophidiidae; genus Brotula; species Brotula barbata. The sequence goes on from OMNV01014244.1 coordinate 13,408, forward strand.
TGGAGGTCATTCCGACGGAGACACAAAGACCCTTAACCCTCACCTTCCATCGAGACGCGGCGTGACAGAATCCGCGGGGCTTCCATTCCCATTTTGGTCCTTTTTCTGTCTTTGTGTTTCATAACTGATATGTCATTTTTTTTTCTATATGGCAGAGGAGCCATCAGCAGATTGACACTGAGCTGACACGCCGTGTCTTCCATTAGAGCGCGAGTGTGTGCGTAGATGTGTGTGGGGACTGGGATCAGTCGTGTTATCCCCCTGCTGCCACTCACTTTACCCCAGAGGCTCCTGTGGCGTATGAGGCTAATAAATTTAGCAGAAATCACATCAAGCCGCCTCGCTGCACCATCGATCGTACGAGTGACATCATTCCCTCTGCCACACACACCCCCCCCTTTTATTTCCCAGACAAAGCAAACAAAGTAGAGGAGCGAGGAGGAGAGGTCCTCAACCGAGAGAGATCCTCTTTCAGGATGCCTCACTCTCTCCCACACACAACCACATCCTCACCCACTCACACGCACACACACACAATCACAGACGCTATAATTGGAGAATTTGCTCCAGCATAGAAGTTTCCACATTAGCTGGCTAGAAGCAAGGCAGACAATCTATGAAAGAATTACATTAGAGTGCCAAGTGCACGTATAAAAGCTCCTCACACACTCAGGGTGCCCTAATGAATACCAGTGTGTGTTGGTGAGGGTGCGAAGGGCGAGCACGAGGCAACGCTTATGTCCAGCCTTATAAACATTCTTGTTTCATATGAAGTTTTGAAACACATGCACATTTGGAGCTAATCGGTTCACAGCGCTAATAAAAACATCTGACTCGTAATGGTTCGAGGAATTCCAGCAGCATCGAGAATTCTACGAGTTCTGGAGCGTTTTTCATTCGGAGTGATTTATGGTCATCATTCCAACTTTACCCGGCAACCGCGCAACACTACAGATCATTAAGCCCCGAAACCAGCGTCCCTGTATAAAGGTATTTAGTTAGCGGCGTGTAAGACCGAGCATAAGTTCTATCAGGTAGGCTCCACCCATTCCTGTATGTCTGTCAAATGTGCAATACAGGTTAAAGGTTTGTTGGGTCATAAGTCAATGTACAAACCCAAGCGTCCTTTATTTAGAACGCACAACTTTTGATGATGTACAATACGTCCAGCATAGGTTCAATACCTGGACATCTGGACAGCAGCTGACATTTAATGCAAATTCAATATGTGGATATCAAGTTAGGACTCACAGCGTCCAAAACCGGTTCAATATCTGGACGGACGCAGGGCTCACGAGATTCATTACACTGTACATCGATGACGTCAACTGAGACCGTCTGGGAATCTGGACGGTGCCGACGTCCAAAAATATCCATAAATACGTTGGATGATATTAAATTTTGATGCCTGTGCAGATGAAACACTGTTAAAAACGTTGAAACGGGCGTCTTTGACATTTGATTTTGCTCAGTGTGGTTCGATTCGTAAGGCAAGAAAAACCACGACACGTCTTTATATTTAGAGACGCGATAACTAATCTGTGTATGTGTGTGTTATTTGTCTACACATGATGCGTTTTGTGTGTGTTCCTGTGCGCCTCCTAATTGTTGGGTGACTCATTGAGGTTGAGCACGCCTTGTTCTGTCCCCATCAATCCCAAGCTCATCCTCTTTCTCTCAGCGCCCCAGGGGAGGCAATGAGATCTGCCAAATGGGCATTACTGGCTACGCTCTGCACACACTCATCCAAGCCCTGACCCACACGGCACCTTCAAATCTGCCCCGGGCGTATTATTTACAGCGTTGTAAAATAAAGCAAGAGGTAATGTTGGGTAAAGTTTTGTGCGGCAGACAATGCTGCCAGCTCTGGTGACCGCCGCGTTCATCTTACGCGGAGATATGACGAGCACAACTCCCTGCTTTACATCCGTGACACCCGGCAGCAGCCCTGTAACATCTCAGTCTCTCACGGCCTGTCACCGAGTAGATTCACAGCTGACAGCGAACGTGCCGTGCTCAAGGGCATGTCAGCTGTGGCAGTTTGGAAATGGTGGTCATTTATTTCCTTGAGTTATAGTTTCTATTGAGTCTTCAGGACAGGATTTATTTTACCTCACGCATACATCTGGACAAATGTAGGTGTAGGTGTGTGTGTGTGTGTGTGTGTGTGTGTGTGTTCATACCAACTCCCGGCACGCAAACACTCTGACCATTCGTCTCTCTGCCATATCTATCAAACATAACAAAGGTCCAGGATGGCTCCTTTCAGTCCGTGTGCCTTTCCTATATGTGTGTTTACGTTCCCGTGGTCAATATTTCCTTCCCGACGGCCCATTTCTCACCTCGGTGTTTATTAATCTCCCGTCCTTTAAAATGTATGACATTTAATTACAAATGCATTAAGAATTCCTTCCCCGACAATGGGGACGGAGGCCGAACGGAATGGATCGAGCGGTCCCACGGCCGCGGCGTCACGCGGCGATGGAAGATGAATGGGCTTTGTATAGGTTGTTTCCATTAAAGCCTGATGCAGACAAATTAAGGAGAAAGATTCATTAGTGCTTGGAGTCACATGGTGCCTTTAAGGACTCTGCTGTGAGACAAAGGCCCGTGTAGGACAGCGGAGTCCTCTGAGGGAGAATTACTCCCCGGCTTAAATTTGAGCTGGAGGAGCCGATCATCCCCTTCTTTTCATTTCCTCCTTTTTCCTTGCCGATTTCAGATGCCGAATTAGAATTCCCATTCAAACTAGGTCAGCGCCCACTCTCTCTCTCTCTCTCTCTCTCTCTCTCTCTTTCTATATTCCCCTTCTCGCTCCTTTTCTCCTCTCTCCATCTTCCTGGCACTATTCCCTATGTAATCCTTATCCAAAGAGCTTTACTAAAGAGGGAGGGCTGATTTCTCCTTCCCCTTTGTGGCTTTCTTCTCCGTCCTCTTAACGTCTGTGTTACGCTGCTCTTTTCTCTCCATCTCTTCCCCCATCCATCCGTCTTTTCTTCTCCTCGCCCTCTCTCTGCCTTATCCATCACTGTCCCCGCACTCCTTTACAGAGCTTCTGAACTCGTACCTCAAGGTTGACCCCAGCTTACGTCTCTCTGATCGCTCCATACAGCAATTTAGGCAGCCTGGCTAATGTACTTATTAATAGTGTTCCATGTAATGTGAAGGACATTTTGACAGGACACGTGGCCGTGTGTGTGTGGACTGAAAGTGGGTTCACTTAGTCATGGGGCTGTCCGCCTAACCGCTGAGCCACAGTGCCATCCTCGTAGTTATTATAACTTTACAGTGTGTATAATAACAGCTTGTTTAGTGTCTCAGACCCACATTAGTGACATATATAGATTTTTTTGTAAATATTTTTCTAGGAAGATAAACCAAACCATTCCAATGTATTTGGACCGGTCCAGCCTGTATAACTGTACTGGTTCGTTTTGTTGATGTTTGAATGATTGTAATCCAATGCATGATACCTTACTTTATGTTAAATAAAACAACAAATAATCTACAATGCAGGGAGGTTAATCACTCCTGCCGTTGTCCCTGACCAAGACAAAGGTAGAAGATCTGGAGTTGGTGCCCGGGCGCTGTTGTGTGTGTGTGTGTGTGTGTGTGTGCCTGCATGTGCATGTGTTGATGGCTGCCCACTGCTCCTAATACGATGATGGGTTAAAGTGCAGAGAATTAATTTCCCCAAAGGGTTCAATAAAGTACCCTTCTTCTTCTTCTTCTTCTAAAAAAGTAATAACAACAAAATAAAAACGACAGCAGCAACAATAATATCAATAAGAATGTCAGAGTAAAGGCACAAAATGGAAATGAGAGCGTGTGGGAGCATGTGTGTGTGTGTTTGAGTGTGTGTGTTCTTCATCAAGTGTTTGATACTATGATTACTTACTGTTTTCATTATTATCCTCATGTGAAATATTCGGTCTAATACTATATGCAATGTTTATGTATATTATCAGGCACAATATCACTTTTTATTACTTTTCAATATCACCACCAATATTTTACATACTACTATGTCCTTGCCAATACAACTTATCCGTAGTATTTCGATTATTTTCAGCTCACATTTACCCTTAAACTTAAACTTAAACTTCCTTTATTAATCCCCTTGGGGAACTTATGTTACTCTCATTGTTATTATTTTAGTTACTGTTGTTTACATTTCCTCCTTATACACTTTATATATCATATTTCACATTACATGAAGAAAGTACTCAAAATAATAAATAATGGCAACATTTGTCTGTTAAATGCTTTACAAATCTCTTTCAAACGTTTAATTTTTTTCTCCCTACGGTTGTGTATGTGAGGTATTTATACTCTAATTGAGCCAATAATTAGCAGTGGTAGAAATGAAGCCCATGTGACTTTTTGCACTCTGTCCAAACAGTGCCAAGAATGTGACTCGTTTCCTTTACTAAATTAAGAATGATGCCTGATATTGGCAAAACCTGGGTCTCTTAACCAAACACCTCTCACACTTTACGAAACAAATTCATGTATTTGCATAATTGTTTGGATATTCACCAATATTTGACATTCTAGGAAAGACCGTGACTCGTGTTTCTCTCCACTGATAATCAATTAGTCACTAAGGATGGATTAAACAACAACAACAACAACAACAACAAAAAAAAAGAAAGTCGTGGAACCAAGTGACAAAGGTGAACGTATGGCTTACTGCAACACGGGAAATAACACCAATAATCCATTTTAATTAGCAAGAACAAAAGCTAAATGTGCTCCCTTGAAGGTGACAGGGGGACGGTCCTCAACGGGCCCGTCGCCATGGTGATAGCTGTGGGCAGGACTGACCCATGCCGCTTTCATCAGCATTTGCATGAGGATGATGGGAATTCTCCTCCTCCTGATATAGATACCGTCAAATTATACAGTAAAATGACAAATGGCGAGGCCGGTGGAAACGATATGGGACATAATGATACGGTATACATTACAGTATGGGACCAGACACCTTACTAACAGTTGCAGTTTGACACAAACGTGCCTCTAAAGGACTAAAAGCACTTTTGTTCCACTGTTAATGTGACATTTCTCTTCACTGTTGTGTCTTTGATTGCAGGCACAAATTGCAGCGTGTTCCCTGAAGGCAGCAGCACTACAAAGCTAAGCTTTATCTTGTACAAACACATGCTGTCGTTTGCCTACTGCCCCATATGGTTGGATTTCCTGGCAAGACTGGAGAATGGGCTCTTAAAGCAGGGCTGTGTGTGTGTGTGTGTGTGTGTGTGTGTGTGTGTGTGTGTGTGTGTGTGTTGTTGTGTTTGGTGTCGCACAGGTAATATTGTGTTCCATCTTTGTCTCCATCTGTTCTGCATTCCAGGTAGAATCTCTCCGAGGCTGTGAAATCTGTCAGTTGGGTTAGGTAATAAAGTAAAAGTTAAAAAAGTAACACTGCACAGTGTTTTATGATGATATTAATACAGGTCTAAACAAGTGCGCCACGATCCCTTGGCGCATTCCATAAGAAATAGTTCCCTTATGCAACCCATAAGCTGGATGGTTTCATTGATGCTGTCTGGTCATCAGCAGATTAGACTGTTGACCATCAGAGGGACTGTGGTCCAACTAAACACTCCGTACAGTCAGAGCAGAGATGAATGGAGGTCTGACCAAGTTTAAACTTTGACCCCCGTCACTGCTGCACTCATTTTATATTGTACTGTTTTGTCGTGACCAATAGATTTTCAGTGGTCAAAAGGACACAATGTGAACATTATGACGGAAACAAACGTTGTCATTGTCTCATCTCCCATTTATTTGTTTATTATGAACATAAAGACCCGAGCATAATATTCAAAATGAAGATTAAATAGAAATACACACATGAAATAAAACAATAGTGTTAGATAAAGTGTACAATGTGGACGTGGGGCACTGATGGACTTGGTTATTTATCTGGTTTTCCTTATTTGTCGTACAGCTTAATGTTACTTAATTCATGAAATTTATCGCTTGTCTACTATTACAAATATTTCTGCATTCTACCATTTGAGAGGAAAACGAGAATGAATAAGGCGAAGTCTGTCTGAATCCCCACCGAGAATGCTCGTCGTTCCCAGATTTCCACTTGATTTCCCACGATCAAAGAGCTTCTTGAGTAGAAGCACTGGAATGCCAGCGCCTCGGCCAATTATATGTCTTTCTTTGTTCCAGCTTTCATCATATGTACATGCTAAACCACACACACACACACACACACGCATATGCTGACATGTGCGACGCGTACACACTCATTAAAGGGACGGAATGTCCCCTGTGCTGGGAAATGTATACTTTTGGGCCTTTCGGTAATCTGTACTGAGCCCAAATCACCAGCTGAACCTAAACCAGAATTCAGCAGCTAACGGCATCCTAATCTTCAAAGCCTCGGGGGCATTTTACGCACCAGCAGCCCGTTTCTGCCTTTTTAATATCACATGGTAGGAAATAGGCTCATAAATACAGAGGGCTCAGCTCTGACTGGACACAAGGACAAGGAACCCTGTTTTAGTGGTTGATGGGAGGTTTAGTCTAGACTGAGGCTGTGTCAGGGCTGTTTATAATGTAAATGTATGTCTGGATGTGTGTGTGTGTGTGTGTGTGTGAGAGAGATATTGCACACGGTGCACCTACGAATGGAGTCGTTGAAGGCTGTTTTTATTCATCTTCCACACAACCTGCGTTTGTGGTGTGTGTCACGCAGTGAAGGGTGTTAAAATGATGGAACCGGTACAGAAAGGGATCATTTTGAGATTAAGTTCAAAGACTATGTGTGGGTGTGTGTGTGCGTGTGTGTGCGCGTGTGTGCGTCCATGTCTGATTTTTGATCACAGACTTGTTATTACCCAAATCAATCTGTGTGTACGGGTTTCGTACACACACAAATGCACACGCTCAGTGGCCGTACAGACCTTCATGCATACACACACACACACATACATAACACATAAGACAGAGGGTACATTCATTTGTAATACATACGGGCATAAAGACACACACTCATACGGGCATGAATTTGCATGCACTTATTCATTCAAAAACTCATGCAAACTACCGTGTTCATACATCATCCTACGACACACACACAGACACGGCCACGTTTAATACACACACATACAACGTAAGAGTACTTCACTACAGTACCTAAGTATGTTTTAAGAGACTTTTAAGGACTGTAAATATTTTTGCACTTTTAGTTAACTGCATATCTGAGGAAAGTGTATACTTTTACTTCACTTAACTACTTTTGTCAAAACAGGTTTGTTAGTCGTTACACTATGAGTTATTGTAGAAAATGTTTTCAATATGCAGAAATGAAGTTTGATTTTTATTGAACGTTTGATGTTGGTAGGAATCCAACGTACCAGGAGTTTATTTTTCTTTGTTTCAATCAGTTTGAGTTCTCTAATTTGAAGTTGTGTAAATAATCTGGACACTCTAACTCAGTGTAACGTGGCTCCTTCAGGTTACGAGTTACGGAGACGCGACCACACGCGTTCACACGGCAACGATGCACATTTACTTTTATGATTCAACCGCGAGAACTTAAAAATTGAGCTGATGAAAGAACACAAAAGAAGAACAGATGCTCCGCGTGCAGCTCTGCAGTCTTTGTGACAGAAAACTGAATAGGTTCCTGTCCGATTGGCTGCAGATATACAATTAGACACAGCTGTGTCCGATTGCCAATTAAGTGTCGACACCAAGTGCTACAATGTCCCAAGAACACCCACACACACACACACACACACAACCCCATTGCCACCCTGATTTAATGTATCCTCCAGAGTTCAAACTCATCTTTAAATAAAGTTTTTAAAGCATCATTGAAGCGATGCTAACCGCTCCTCTGATTTCGCTTCTTAAAATGCGATATCTATACTTTTACTCCAGTATAACTTTGAGGTACTTCATCCAGCATTGATTTATATCACACACAAAAATGCTCACAATTCCCCCGTCACACGCATACAGAAACACACACACACACACACACACACACACACACACACACACCCATGCGTACGCCTACAGCCTCCATTTTAGCCCCAAGGCCGGCCATGATCCCTTCATGTAAATGATGCGTGTGAACCGGCCGTGGAGAGGAACCGACGAGCAAAGTTGGACAGCTGCTGTAACGAGAGCAGGATGGCATGACGCCTGGGTGCCGAACCCTGATCTGTCCGAGCCAGCCGCGCTGCGCTCCGCTTTATTTATATCTCCTTTGTCATTTCCATTATGTGTGTTATCTAATAATCGCCGGGTCCTTGCCCTGCCTCTCCTTTCTTCCTCCTTTTCTCCTCTCACAGTGGTCCCACACTTTTTGTCCTTTCGTGTCAGCAGACCACATTGTACTTTTCCCCTCCTGGCCTTGCTGGACAAATCTCTTATCGCATCTCCTTTGACACCGTCATCCCGCCGCAGCGCCTTTTGGTATTTAGTTTGAAAAAGTCCAACGTAATCTTCCCTTTGCTCTGTTGTCTGATAGGGGAAAATATATAATACGAGTCTTTTTCTCTCGTGTTTCTCCTGTGATGACTGGCAGTAACGATAGCAGAGGGTGCCCCGATCGGATAGCATCAGCAAATCTTTACCGCGCCGCGCCGCACCGCACCGCCTTCCCTCCCGGAGCGAGCAGCACGCCGAGGCTCCATCAACAGTCGACCTGCTGCAAGTACAGAAGACAATTAACTTCTCCTGTCACCTCCCAGCTAAGTGGAACTTTTGCTGAAGGGTCAACATAATGCAGTCAGGAATCTAATTTAGGTGAACACACACACACACACACACACAAAAGAACTAAACTGTGCATGTTGGGCGTGTCCAATCAAAGATGGTCAGCTACAAAGCTACAAAGGATGTAGCAGAGAACGAGCCACGAGAAAAGAAGCACTTTAAAGGAACAGTTCCACATTTTGGGATGTAGCCTGGCTTGAATGTTTGTGCTTGTAGCAGGGAGACGGATCAGTCGAATTTGGCCCAAAACTGGAAAACAGCTCTTCACCTGACTTTACACGTCGACATAAATGAAGCAACCAGGATGAGTCACCTCCGTTTGGTACACAGTCCATTTTTCTATCTATCAACCTGAACATTTCCACCTTTAACCACATTGACTTTATTCATCTCGTCTCCATTATAAAGACACACCCACTCCTACGTATGGCTGCAGGCCTTTCTGCCTCACCTTTGAGCGTGGGCGCTCATGAGCAGGTAAAAACAAAGTCTCCAACCATCGGCAACACTCCAGCTATTTCGCAAAATATCCTCATTTTCTTGTCATTCCTATCTGAACGAGGTCTCTGACATCGTTTTCCTTTATATTTGGTGAGATAAAAATGTGTTCACCTTAAAAAAAAAAAAATGTGCTCATTTGTGCCTGAGTGACATTTTACCCTGAAACATCTGTATTTTTTAATGGGCCTCTGTCCTAAAAATACCCTCATGACGTTTCAGCTTGCAGGATTTCACTTCATAACCTGAGGTAGATGAGGGGATGTTGCAGAGATGCGCTGTATGGAAAAATATCTAAATGAACTACATCTCACGAGCGTCACTATAGCGCAACATCATTCTGTGTAGGAAAACAGAAGTCATGGTTCACCAGTTCCTCCGTGGAAACTACTCGAAAGGGGACATTTCCTCATCTTGCAATCTGCAAAAGAATCAGAACTCTTCCAATGACATCACAATTTTTGAGAAAACCCGCTGCAAAATCAAGGATTTTGACGGCAACAATCATGAACTTTGCCCTCCCTGTCGTCCCGCTGATTCCAGAGTAACACCAGGTCCTTGTCACCATTACACGCTCTTCGCCGCAACCTTGGCCAACAGCGCCCGGTTCTCGCCACTCTAATACTCTTCTTAATGTGCGTATGAGCGGGGGAGAGGGGGGGGACGCCGTTTCCTCTCTCATCTTGGTACGTTCTTACTGCCCTCTCGCCACTCATCACATTCTCTCACCTCAGTTTTACTTTCTCGTTTCTCGGTGCCCACTTTACTTGCGGTTCACTTTTGTTTTCCGGCCTCAGCCGTAGCAACTGTCGCTCTCTGCTGCCACATGTACCCGCCCCCTTTTTTCCTG
>OMNV01014249.1:0-20020 GCA_900303265.1 Brotula barbata
CCCGTGTGCCAGCCTCTGCCACCTTTTTCTTTCTCTTTCCCTTCATCTTCATCTTCACAATCACACACACACACATATGAAGTGGGTGAAGAGTAGAGAGGTCTTGTGGGTGCTCATCACACACCCTTGACAGAAGCAGTGCTCTTGGCGAGGAGGAGTTATATGATATGGCCATTTTGAGCCACGCACGCATGCACGCCCACACACACACACACCCACTCACACACACACACACACACACACACACACACACACTCATCAGCCCCCTGCCCTCCAACCCACTCTTGAGACGGTGATGGTGACATATATGGAACACATGCAGACTGAAGCCTCTTGAATATTCATGTCTTGTCTGTGTGTCTGTACATTTTAGAGGGGTTGTTCTCTATGTCTGTGCATGTGTGTAAAAGTGTGCGTTGGAGATGTGTGTATCTGTGCACTTTGCAGACAGATGTCCGTCTGGACTGGTGACTGTATATTGCATGCACTGGCTGCCTGATGGTACATTATTGTTCACTTAGTGCAAGGGCCCAGTTAATTAGCTAATATTTCACTTCATTTTGTATCCAAAGGTATTATCTTTTTGTTAAGAATGTTAGTAATTTGCTGTTGATTGTTGCCTTTTTGATTTTGCCAAGTAGAAAATACACACGGGGCCCTATTTAAGCAATCTACGCACAAAGGCACACGGCTGCACTTGGGCGGCGCTTTGCTATATAAGTGGAGTATTCTCGGCGGAAAGGCGCAAGGGCTAAGGGTTGGATTTAGACTCTCTGGTCATGGCCGTATTTGGGCCGAATATTATGTGAACCAATCAAGTTCACATAAGGGCCTTTAACGGCCAAGAGTGCCCGGACTTAGTTGCATTAGTTGCAAATGGCGGAGTCCACACAACAGGACAAGCAGATTTGAAACAGATTCATTTAGTTTACAATTTTTCCCACACCTACTGAATTAAACTGTCTAAATTAAATGCAATGATCTGTGTCCCTGTGTCTATCAAGCAGAGTGTAAGTAGCAAACCAGCATCTAAATACTGCTCTTTAAATAGCAAAAAAACAATAATAGACTTGCGCTTAGACGTGGATTGAGTTGGTCTAAAGCACAAATGTGTTTTGCTGCCCCAAGATAGCAATGTGCCAACATTTTGCGTAACCACTCCTCATTTCTAGACCGACAGGCTCATGAGGGTGCAAATGTGTTCGTTATTCAAACTTTGGGGTCGCTGGGTGTGGAAATGACGCCCGCGTCAGGGGTACACGAGCAATAACACTTGCGCTTAGACTTTGCAGACAAGACACACTCAAGACATCGGAGACAGGGACACAGGGGAATACATAAATGTAAACAGTACCATGACAATCTTGAGCTCTTTAGTGAATGATTTATCAATTTACCCAAACACTGCATATTTTAGATACTGATACTTCACTTGACTATTTCCATTTTGTTTTGTTTTTTAAATTGTACACGCTTGTACACAAATATTTGTCTGATGATTGTGGTTACTTTGCAGGGTGAGACGTTAAATTTATCTTGAGATGAATTCTCATTTAACATGAGCTTTGTTTCAGTTTGATGACACACATATTTTAGATATCTTGACAGTATTACAAATTCTTCAGCTTCTTCATATTTTGGAGTTTTTGGAGTATGCTGCCTCATAGAAAAGGGCATCTGATCCACACGTGATACATTTAAAACACACAGATACTACTACTACTTCATTTACGTTGTATATATGTAAATCTTAAAGTGGACCGTAGAGCAGTATGGACACATATACATTTGCTGAGTTTTCAGTCTGGTATAAGGAGACAAAAATACACAGAACTATCACAGTGACCTATCTGGGCTGAGAGAATCCCACACGCCTACGGTAACTTGTTGTGACTTAAAGAGACAATTGCAAAATAGCCTCTACAATAACACGCCGACCCACTGTACTCTTAACTCTGCTTGTGTCACCTTTGGGTCTAGTCAGGTTTTTGAGAGACACTGTTTTAATGAAAGCTCTTGCCTTAAGGTCTATTTCTATGCTGTAATGCACGCTCAAGTGTCTGGGCCTATTTGCCATTATAACACTTGAATCTAATCAGTGGCTAGGCCACTTTTAGAGTGTTTGGAGAAACCACTTGTACCCACAGGCAATCAACACCTCATCAGAGGCGCCCCTCTCATGTGGAGAGAAGGGGGCATGAGAAAAGAGTTCAATATTACCTCCTTGTCTTTCTACCCCTTTTTTCCTCTCCTCTATCCTTTGGTGTGGAACTTCTCCCTCTCTGATGTCATTTTTACAAAATAACATCTATGAAAATTTGACTGAAGCCAGAGACAGGTTTAGCTGATTTTTGTCGATTCTTCAGCTCGTTTATCTACCTACTGTCAAAAAAAGTAGATAATTATTGATATTAAAATGAAGACATACACAATGCTAACAACATTAAGCTTGATTTCTGCCATGCATGTCCTGGCTGACCTTTGCTATAAGCAATACTCATTAAATTTATGGGCGTATCTGGATGTCAGCTTTTGTCCAGTGACATCAGCTGTGTGTACATGGCATGTTGGCATTTGGTTCATGGATTTAAATAACATTGGTTATTGCCCTTGCCCTATTTTGGCCCTACAGTAAGTAAAATATTTATCTCCTCGATTACCTTCGACTTTGGTTTGAAGGTGGATTTATGTTTTGGGCACATTTCCCTCTTGTGATTATAGCATTTATTGTTCCAGACTGACACAAGTAGCAGTGCTGATGCATCCTACCAAAGTTTGTGAAGTTTAACTAATGCAAATATAATGTGAACTTTGTGCACAGCTAAGATCAAATGGGAACATTGAAAGGGCACCCTTCAGAAAAGGACAAACTGGGAATGGATTCAAGTCTCTGACATTGTGAGGAAGCAGCCACTCTATACCCACAGAATACTTTGATTGTCAAGCAATGATACAGCACTGAGGGTCAAGTGCACGGTCATAACTACTACTAAATTCGGTGTGCACCAACCCAGCTGTTTCGATAATTTGAGTCATGCCTGTTTTGGTCGGTATGAACACTTTGTGTCATACCTGGTCCACTTCCAAGTGAACCCCGGTACAGTTTGTTGCAAGTGAAAACATATTTTTACCATGGTCTGGAACACAATGATATTTGGAAGAATAAAATGGAGATCACAAACAGGAAATATATAACTTAGCAGCCTGGATGAGCATCAGATACACTGGGAATGAGGATGAAATAAACTGTCAACTGGAAATATATGCCGTAGGCAAAATTAAGCAACAGCTGGAGCTAACGCACAAAAAAGCGCAATGAAACTTTAAGGCTTTGAGTGTGGACTGCAGGTGTGAAAGGTAATGAAGCAGCTTCAGAAAACCGAGGATCTGTAGCTCAGTTATGTTTGGCTTTGTGTGTAATGAAATTTATAAGGGCTTTTAATGATTGATTGTGAAAAAGGGCAATAAATGAAGATGTAAGCAAGACCAGTCACTTTTCAACTCCAATGTATTACACCACTATATTTTGATTTCAACTTCATCTAGTCTGACTTCTTGGGTACAGCAATACAAATCAAAGATTAAATAAAGAAAAAGGGGGTGAAGAAAGACAATGATGTGCAATTATCCATTCAAGCTGCACAAAAGGTGAATATAACAGAAGACAATAAATGATAACAGCCTTGTCCAGAAAAGGTTTAGAGGTGCAGGGTGGACATCTATGATGTAATATTGTGACAGCTTGTAGTTCTGGGATGAACACTTATCTAGCAGTCCTAGTGGGGGAAACACTACAAGGACTCAGATTTAGATTTAGCTGAATTCTGCACAGGGAGTTATCGACGCTGTACCCGCTGTCACACACAGAAGCATATCTCCACCCCAGCACCACCCATTGATCTGCATCTGAGCCCTAACAGAGAGAATGTATGGTGTCTGTTCTCTCTGAATACTCTTCCACCTGTTCCTCCAGTGTTCCCGTCAATGGAGACAGGCAAAGGAAAAGCAGAGGAGAGGGTGAAAGACAGTGAGGATAGAAGAAAAAGACACAACACACAGACAGAGACACACTAATGATGTTGTCAGACAGCTCAATGTTGTTTGAAGACACTCCCAGTTGTGTTTGTGGGTATGCCCGCTCGTGTGCATGCCCGTGCACACTCGTGGGCTAACGTATCATTGTACTAGACAGCCGCTCCATCAATGTCAAGTGGCAAATTTGGAGGGAGAGGCGGCTTCCTGCAGTTGCAACAAATCTCAAAAAGCCCTTTTGTGTGTGTCAGTCGAGGAGTCTTTCATTTTGACGGCGGAGAGTACCAACAACATCAGACTTAACAGGGTTCTTTTCATCTTGCCAGCGATAAAAGAAGACAAACAAACCCGTTATGTTCTCCACTGTGTCTCCATTCCGGAGTCCAGTTTTGTGTAGAATGTGGATAATGATGGATTCTGCATTCTGACTTTTAATATTCTTTAAATAATACTCTGACAGAGCACACGCTAACGTCTCTACATCCGATGAATGGAATGACGAGAAAATGGCACTGCGTGGAGGCAGAGTACCAAAAGTTTTGTTACTGTGTTGCCTTTTCATAGGAATACGGTCAATATCAGCCAAATATTGTATGCAGTTTCCCGCTCTCTGTTTTCCACTCTTTGCTAAGTCCTTATGCCATACCTCATGTCAACCAAGACTTCAAGTGTCAGTCAGTGCAATGGCTGTTACAGTGGCAATAATAACACACACATATCAAACATATCAGAATCAAGGAAATGCCAGACAAAATAAAGATGGAGGGAGGAGCTGCAATGAAACCTTGATTAATATCACTGGTTGTTTGTAAGGCAGTAAAGAGCCAGGCTCCATGGACAGTCTGTAATTTAAGTCATATTACAACAGTTTGAATCCGGAAACAAACCAGGGCTTTGGTAATTAAGTACCACTGGTAAACCTTTTAAATTATGACATGCAAAGAGTCAACCAAACACAATAACAGCTGAGGAAAGACCGCCAAGACATTGTCGTCTGGTCAACTCAATGTTTGTCTCCACATTCGTGTGTCCCCACCACTTCAGTCATTTGTTAGCTAATGCTAACACTACAGGAGCTAGCCAGCTAATAGTAGCTATATCTATTAATTTTACCTGAAAATAAATAACCTGTTGTACTTGTATAAGGGACATTAATAATTTCACACCAGGTAGCCTCTTTTTTAAAACACCGTTCTTCTGTGTATCGTATATTGACGATGTTTCTCGACATTGTACATTAGTCATTCTTCATTCACAGTGGTGACTGTTGTTGTCACGTGGAGCATGAAGTAATCATGGTTCGACTGGCTGATGGGAGCACTTGTGAACACCTACATTGAAAATATTTTTGAAATAGAGACCAGAAGAGCATTTTTTGGCACCAGATGACATTGCATTAATGTCGCTCATTTTCATTCATCATTCATTTTTTTTTCTTGCATCACTCACTCATTCGCTCTATCTCATCACGATACATCAAAAATAGGTGTTACTGGATTCATTTCATACATATGTCAATCACACATAATAGGAACAATAATAATAATATACTCTGTATGATATTAAACTGCAAAAATGAGACAATAACAAAATTCTGAATGTATCTCCTTCAAAACTGCATGAGCTCCCACACACAAACACATACATCTTCTTTCCCTTTAGGATAGAATTTGCCGGATAAAAGGTGCAGTCCTCCCTCCTCCCCGAACCCGTCGTCCCCTCCTCTCTCCACCCTCTCTCAGTTGTCAAACATCAAAAAGAAGGTTGCCATCTCCAAAAACACTCCACCAGGGCTCAGAGGGGAGGGTTGGGTTGGGTTTTAGGGGGGGTGACAGACAGAGAAAAGAGAACATGGTTGATGCGGCTGTAAGCCTGGTGCCTTATTTATGCCCCACAAACCCCCTTGTGTCTTGGCCGAGGACAGGGTTCCACTGATTAGTGCTAGAATGTTCTAAAGACAGAGAGAAGGTGCCAAGTTGCTGCCTTCAGCAAAGTTACAAAGAAGGAGAGAGAAAGAAGTGGGTGTGTGGGTGTGTGTGTGTGTATATGTGTGTACGTTGGCAAAATGATTAAGTCATTTCTTCTGCTCGCCTTGTCACATCTTTGATGCTACAAAAAGACTTCAACACACACACATCATTAACAAACAGAGAAATTGTCTCTCAAGTTGGACGAGGAGGGGGTGGTGCCGATGAATTTGAATGTGTGTGTGTGTCAGACAATTCTTCCACAAAGACGTGCACACAAACAAGGCAGATTTGTATCACAGCCCTGACATTTTGCTGTCCTTGTTCTTTTGTTGTGCTAACGTGGCTTTAGCGCAGTAGACTGCTTATTGGCAAGGCTTTGGTACGCGTTACTGAAGACTAATTGCAATATACGCCGTTGTGTTTTCTGATAAATATATGTGTGCAGGATGTGTTGACTGGTGCTTGTTTTATTCTTGCTTTGCCTTTTGTAATCTGTGTAAGAGTTGTAGTGATCATGGGTGGTCATCTTATACTCACGCTACACTGGTAGGTTAGCTTATTTCTTTTAGGTAAGCTTATTTCTTTTGCCTCCAAAGAGTCTACAAAATGTTTGACAAAGGAGTATGTGAGCCAAAGTTGAAAAATTGTGACTAGAGGTACACCGATGACCGTTTTTTATTTTATTATCCAATTTTTTTCTTGAAAGTTTTCAAACCATAATTGACAGCATACACAAACATTTGTGTTGTGTTGTGTTTTTCACACTACATGACTGATCGGCGACAGGGGGTCACACAGATAGATCTTTCACCAAGAGTTATCTCCAACAAGTCTGTCTGGTCTCCAAACAGATACAAATGTTTTGTCACGAAAACACACGAGATAGGTGACACGAGAAATCACGCAATACCGTGCGTGAGACAGACTTTTGTTATTCCAAAAATGATGCCTGCAAGAAACTTGCAGTCCAAGTGGTGTGTGGGCTGATTTGCAGCAAAAAAAACAAAGAAGAAAAAGAAAAGAGTGTGGAGAAAAGATTGGATTGAGAGACGCGTGCAGCAAGGATCCACCCCCCCCAACCCGCTTTCCACTCACCCCATGTCCTGTGCTCTTATTGGCTGTAGCTCGTCCCTGCACTTTTTATTCTACATGGTTTGGACTCGCCGACAGGTCCAGATATTTAGCCTGCTAGATATCGCTTGGATATACGAATGACTTGGTCGTGCTTTCATCTTTGGAAAGTTCACACAGCGATCAAAACTCACAGGAGCGCGCGCCAATTCGCTCAGCCAGTCATCGGTCATATCAAAATAATCCTCCCGTCCAATCGATCGGTGCACCTCTGATTGTGACTTTCTTCAACGATTACCAACACTGGTATGTTTCATTACTGTGGCAAAGTCAAGTTACTCGTGATATTGTGGCTCTGGTGAAAATGGCCTCTTAAGTCATGAGGCAAAAGTCTCATATCACTGTATTTTTCACTGCTACCAACACAAAACAAAGACAGCATTAAATACTGCAAACATGCAACTTGGCAAATAGATCGGTTTAGTTAAAGACTTTGTGTCGTGTTTGAAATGTCAGAGAAAGTGAAAATCTGAAGGTAAAATAAATCAACCTTTTCACTGTCCTGACCTCCACACTGTTTAAATGTCAAACTACTGTCTGTTTCTGAAGCATCGGTGTAATGTTTCTGTGGTGGATGTTGGGTGCATTTTAAGTCCCTGCACTCCCCCACAGGGGCTTTCAATTCCTGTGGCTGATTAGTCCTTGTTTCGGGGAGAGTTTAAGGAGAGCTATGATGGAGGTTCACCATAAAAACTAAAATACACTGATAAGACATTTAGCGAGAGCAATCAATCTGTGTGTAGATTCACTGTTTGAATAGTCATTATGCTGCAAGAAATCTGCATCTTAAGTAATGTTTTTATTTTCTCAGGGCAAATGGAAAACATGCAATTTTGTTGTGTGTCCCCCCCCCCAAATTCTCTAGTAATCTGGAATCACCTGTTAAAATCTACTTTAATTCTGGGATATAATTGAAAATGCTGATGTATGTTGGCAATGGGTTGAATTGATTTCACTGCTATGGTTGATTTGATTTGTTCAAACAAAACAAAAGATGCAGCTGTATACCAATTCATATATTTTCATTTTATAAAAGGATAACATAACAAAGAAAGCTAGAACAAAGAAGATCTGGTACAGAAGGGAGGGAAGACAGACTAAACACACTAAGAGGGAGGTAGACAATGAGACACAGGTGAAACACATTAGGGGCAGGGCAGGCAATCGCAGAGGCGGGAAACTTGACAGGAAGTGGATCTGAAAAAAAACAAGAGGTAAGCGACCAACAGAAAACAGAAAACACTGGGGAGATGTGAAAAAACAACAAAACATGATCTTGGGAGGCCTAGCAAGCAAGTCTGCCAGATGACTGTGAACCTAATACGTGCCTGAAAGTCAATAGACATATTTTAAAAAACTAAAGTAATTGTGAGATAAAACATGCTTGTGTTTGTAAGTGTCTGTGTGTATGCGTACAGTACCATGTGTGTAGTAATGCCTCCCGCCCCCTATCTCCCATCCACGTCGTGGATGAATACAAACAGGTCATGACCGCAAAAGAAAGCAGAGGAGATGGAACTTATGTGTCCTTGTCTCTGCATTAAGACTCTTC
This sequence comes from Brotula barbata, assembly GCA_900303265.1. NCBI lineage: Eukaryota > Metazoa > Chordata > Actinopteri > Ophidiiformes > Ophidiidae > Brotula > Brotula barbata. The sequence continues at coordinate 8,686 of OMNV01014249.1, forward strand.
GTTGTACAGACAAGGTCTGTGATGTCCCCTCCCCCCTCTCTTGCTAACATAAAGCCCCCTCAGGCTGCTCCATCGCCCACCTGAGGTTTCAAGGTTGCTCCTCTGCTGTCACATTCTGAGGACTCATTTTTATCTTTCTCTGAATACAATTCACATCTCCTTCATTTTCACTGGACGCTAACCTTTATACACATCATGGTTTGGTGACAGTATGTTTGACCATTTCTTTATTTATGAAAATGATACACATGATAATAGGAAAAGAAAAATTCACTTTTAAATATTTTTGGAATAATGTCGCAATTGACGTCATGAAACTTGCACACACAATTTTTTAAAGCAGCTGTTGCATTAGATTTTTTTAGAAAAACACTCACTACAGTTGTTTTAGTTGTGCTCTAGTTTCCTTAATCACCACCATGTGTCAGTGTAGGAGATAACTATACAGCAATGGGAACAATTCTAGGTCTGAGTTATACAGCAGGAGTTCTGCTCAGTGAGTCTGCAAACAGGAATCGATGCTGCTGTATGTATTGTTTTCCTTTAATTAAAATTTCATCTTCCAGTTATCCTCTGCTTGCTTTATTTACAAAGTTTACATATTGCACACCATGTGCCGGGCAGCCAGCACTCATGTGAATGAGAAATTGCACTAACGAGCAACAATAATGAATATCATCATAAAACCGGTAGAAGCCGGCTAAGGAGCTAACTTATACTTTGATATACTGCATTAACATAAGCTGACTAATGGTGACTAACTCATTCGTTCATTTCGTTATGAATAATTATGAAATAATCAACTGTTATTGTTATTGTGTCTAGTTTGTGATGTGCTAAATCTGATGGTGTAGCTGCACTGTCATGCAGCAGCTATGCAGTTGCAAGAGTGAAAAGAGGCAAACCAGCAGTGGAAATAGGACCTGGACTATTGCAGACCTCTTCGGTGTGACAACTGCTGTTCAGAAAACCCAAGGTGATGTTGACATCACACATCATGCAGGCCTAAGACAAAGCCATTGTTCCCAAACTGCACTGAAAGCCTGGTTTAATTTACTTCTGTTGACATCAAGATGTGACACGTGGACCCAATTCCTACACACCTGACTAGGCACACCCACCAAAGCGTTTCGCCAGCAGCATAAAGTCTCTACGGCCTGCACGGTGATCCTACAGGAAGGCAGAGTAAAGGTGGATCAAAGTGTTTTTGCACCTGACAACATTGCAGAGCTTTCAAAATCAACCATAACTAAAAATAATGATAATGATACGCCCTCTTTAAAGCAGCAAAGCAACACTATGTGACATTTACACCAGAAAACATGAATTATTGTGTATAATGATATATAATATTCATTGTTTAGGCAGGGCTGTGCACTGTCTGATCAGATAGATTTCGATTTGGAGATTTGCAACAGTAACATACAATAATGCAACACTAAAGTAAACCAAAAACAACAAAGTGCTGCTTTAAAGGACGTAATTACAACATTTAATCATCCTGTGACTGCTGCCAGGCACTGCGCATCACAGGTTTGTGATTTATTTTTATATGAAAGTTTCTGGGGTCAGATTTATCTCCTTTTTACCTCCTTTTTATATTCCAAGTATTGTTCCACACTTTAACACACCCACAGCAAATGGCCAGTTTCATTACACTGAATGAATTCGGATCCAATGTTTTAGGAGTTTTACAAGGTCAGCAATAGAGTTAGGACACTTGTAGTCAGTACACACACACATAAACACATGAACACACACACATTGGCTCTATAAATCCAGGAACATCGGCCTTGGTGCAGTAAAACATGCAGTCTCCCTTTTTGTCTCTCTATCATTCCTTACAGAGTCGTCAAACACCTCAGCTTTTCCGCCCTTCACTTCATTCAGCCCATCCAGACCTTGGCAAAGTAGTAATTGACTGGAGTGAGAATACCTGAAAAATCAGGAGGCGCACTTGAATTGTATTTCCATGAATAGTCCTGCATATTCAAGGGTCCTGCAAGATAAGTAAGAGCACTTCAGCTCACCATTTAAAATGTTTTATCTCACATATCTTTGTTGAAACAAAAGTGCTTTTTTCAGAGTAAAAGCATGCAAAAATAATCCCCTGTACAAACAGGAAAGACATTCTGGAATCAATACTTCAAGTTGATTGGCCCATCCAAGACTGAGTAAAAGATGCACAATGTACCTTGAGAAATTTAGGTTATTCATGCATTCATTCCGCCCATTTAAACAAATAATACACCAGAGGCCTACAAACTTTTGTGGGTGAAAAAGTTTTTTGATATTTTCAAGGATGGACGTGATGAACTCAATCACAGTGTTACCTCTTTCCAGTTCACCGCAAACCGTAGTAAGGAGACCACAGACGAGACGGGAAAAATAAAATGGGGAAACATACAATCCTTGGAATATTCTACAAACTTACAAGACACTTCTTTCAAATACGGAAGAATTTCCAAGAATCAAATGTCATTTTGCCTATTCTAGTGAGATGATTTGCCATTCAATGTTTCGTGACAATGGGGAGGCTTTGCACTGCTGCTACCTGAGCCAGGTGGAGCTGCAGCAAACCAGCCCTATACATACTCTCTTGTTGCCTCAGGCAACCAGTGAAGCATTATGCCAGGCGGATGCGCATGCCTTGGCCCTACTGCTGGGAAAAAAAATTGAGGCTTTGGGTTGGCTTGGCTGGAAGCAAAAAGAAACAAGGCACGGCACAGTATAGCACTTTGGACTCAGAGAGCGTCAGGAAAGAGCCACAAGACAAATCTACTCCCATTAATAACTACATATGGTGCTTGATACTATTTTTTCTGCTATAAGAAATAGTAAGATTTAATCAATTCCACAAATCTCAATTATGTTTCTCCTATTCATGTTTTCGCAGTGTCAAGGCCGTACAGTCCACAAACCTTCAATAGCACAAGCAACATGGAAACCACTTAAATTAAAGCTATGACAGCAGTATTTTCTGTCCAGCTCTTCTCCCTCACTCCTTCACCCTTGTGTCCTCTTTCCTTCCTTTCATCATCATATATCTTCCCCCGTCCCCATTGTCCACACTTGTATGTGTACAGTTTTATTTTTACAAGGACATATACAACCGAGATGACATACTGCAAGCAATTGGCTGGTCACTTGTATCACTGTATTGGTGCTGTTGTTGGCCAAACGGGTGATTGATGGATTTAGGGTGCCCTTTGATCGGGTGTGCTGTAACGGTATTGGAAACTGTCAGTAACAGGTATTGAACATGCAACCTCTTAAAGATGCGACCGATTTTAGTTTGTCTTAGTCAAAGCGAGAAGACATGGGAAAAAAAAAAAACAGTGTGAAAAACCGTGCGGAAGGAGTTTATCTATGTGTACTACGTGATATTTTCATCACTTTGAGACTCTTGAGCTGTCAACATGATGGATAATGTTTTAGGGGTAGGTCTCTGGGGAGCGATCTGTTGTCTCTACCATCAACTGTGGAGAGCAAAGACAGAAAGAGAGGGTGAGAAACTGACAGAGGGCAGCAGACAGAGAGAGCAGAACCAGTCCTCATTACAGTCAAATCCTGATGGGGGTACACCAAACTGGGGCGATTTGAAGTTAAGAGTTTAAAGAAATTCCCTGCCTCTTCCTGCAGTGTCTTTCTGTACTTTAATAACAAGGAAAGACACACACACACACACACCTCGCGTGCACACAACGCTCTGTCTCTGGCCTATGGGAACTCATTAGCTTCCCAGACGACTGGTGCCACAAGTTGCCAGGTTGGTCTCCTGCCACCATGTTAGTTTGTGACGTCAGATTCGAATATGGGTTATGCACACAGAAATACATGGCAACGGTAGGTGCAGAGAGTTTGGTTCTGGCCCTGAGGGGGTTGTCATGGTTGCCCCAGGGTCTTCGTTTGTGTTGGTCTTTGTTGAATTGGCACAGGCACACATCAAATATAATTACTTGGGAGAGCAACATCACCACCTGCAAGATTATATCTCGGTTAACACGGTATTTCCGATTAAGTTCTGCACACACTCCGTGACGTCACTGGATTTGTTCTGAGTAAGACAAAGGTTACAGACAGAAGATCTGTAGCTATATTCACCTCTATACGAATGTTGCATTCACAGAGTTAAAAAGTTACTGTGTCGGCTTTTGACGTACAAATAAATAATTGGATCCATGAAAGTAAGAATTCTATGTACAATGTAATGCCGTCTTCACACAACTGGATTTTGGTGCACATTTACCGTTGAAGACAAAAGCTCCTAATCAGAGGCACATAGGGGAGCGGTCCTGCGAGTGTGGATTCTCATGTGTAAATTGTTCAACAACGCGATTCAAGACGTTCACTGAGGCATCTCTAGTGCTCTGGAGATGTTGGGTTTTCTGGATCTGCCGTCGTCCTCGGAACATGTGGTGCGAATCGTGTTTGAAGTGACGAAGGGAGAAACAGCTGCTGACATAAACGAAACGTGGATTCTTCCTCTTAAACTGTCTATTATCAGGTGGGGACAAAGACAAATAGCGCAGCAGTCCTTCCTTTCTGTGTTAACTCTCCTGTGATATAAACGTTTGAGACAGGATGTACTCATCAAGGAATTCAGTGGGTGTCCCAGTGTTGCCAATCAGTCATACAGGATGGAAACCTCATTACTTCAAGAAAATGAAATGTAGGTAAACTCTATCCTGTAATGTGAATTGCAAAGTGATGTAAGAATATGGAAAAGTTGTTGCGTGCAAGGCATAAACTTGTGTTCATTTGGGACTTTTTGGTCTCCTCACCAAGCCCACCTCACTTTTTATGTCAAAAAGAAGCACAGATTGGATAACAACTTTAAAATCACTTTTCCTCAAGAACGTATACGACAGGTGAAGCCTCTATCTCGAGAGCACCAGTGAGTGTCAATGCAGTGACCCTGGATGGAGGTCACCAGGTCATCCACTCACCACTGCACAGATGATCTACACAGCAGCTCAGAGAAATAGGTCGATGGCATAAACTAAATCCAATAGGAATATTGCTTTTCATTGATTTTTTTATCCACCTTGGGATAATACATGTATTTCAGGGAACCGATGGGTCGTTGTGTGCATGCACGCACATGCATAAACACATCACGGGTAAATCAGGTGATGGTTGGTTATTATGGTACGTGTTGACTAATGCCTTCATCATGGGGTGCGAATGGACACGTAATTCTTCACAGACATATAGGAGACATAATACAGTATAAGACTATAACTTAGAGCAAGCGGGTTATTATTAGTGTGCAGCGCCTCGCTCACCCGCCCGCCCACTGCTGAGAGAGAAAGACGGAAGAGAGTTATTTGTTAAATGCCACGACGACTGTACTGGGCTCCTAATTGGATTTCCTCCCTCGCTCAAAACGTCCCGACTACTCTTTATGGGAATGACCTCTGAATCGGTCACACACACTCAAACACACATATTTTGGAGCAGACATCTGGCACTTACACAAGGCACACATGCAGTGTATGAGCACATACACACATTTGGTTATACTCGAACACATCCTCATAAGCATTGTTTTTCTTTATTTACGAGGCTTAACTGTATAAAGTCCAACCCTATATGTCATCTTTTTTTGGCCTTTTTTCAGCTTTATTGTGATAGTTACAGTAGAGAGACAGACAGGAAGAGAGAGAGAGGGGATGACATGCATCAATGTGCGCAGGCCGGAATCGAATCCGTGCCGCTGGTTTATGTGGTACGCACCTAAACCAGCGAGCCACTGCTCGCCCCCATGTCATCTGTTGGTTGGTCTTGGTTCTCGCTCTCAAAATATCTATTCTCCATATTCCATCAGAGCAGGACTTGGAAAAATGTCCTTCAAAAATAATGCACCTTAAAAGCCGCGCAATCAGGGCTCATCGCTTAAGAGTGCATCCTACTGTGACGATCAAAATAAAGCAGAAATGCCAAAAAAATCTTTAAAAAAAAACAAAAAACACATGGCACAATCTACAAAGCATCTGCATCTACATTAAATCTGGACTCTTTGGTGGCCTGTCCAGAATTTTCTAGAATCAAATAAAATTGACTTTTTTTTTTTTCTTAAATTGGAATTTCTTTATTTTTCCTTCTTTCTGTTACTGTAAAGTACTGTTTATTTTATGATACACTCATAAGACTCAGTATTGTACAGGATTTGGAACGGGATTTCATGCACATTTAGGTAAATAAATTGACACATTGTATGCATCTGGTCAAAGGTCAACAGTACACAAATCAGATTTTTTTTCCTCACTCTTCACATAGAGAGATGTATTTTAATTTAGTCACTCATTTACAAATATAATGAAGACATACTGCATAAGCATGAACACGCAATCTGACATAAATTCCCAATCTAGTTTGCTCTCATGTAACGCTCGTGTTCTGCTGATTTTCGTCTTTATTTCGTACTCGTATTTCTGTAAAACAAACACCTATTTAATAATGAAGCAGCTCCGAATAATCCTCATCCACACCCACACACGCTGGATTCACAGACGCTGCCTCTTGTTCAACGCTTGGCCTCTCTCTCGTCTCTCCTCTCCTCCTACTTCAGTACCCGCTCCTGCATAATGGCCTTGGAACTCCCACACCTTTCAATGTGTACGTGTGCCATATGTTTTTCATCATAAAAAGCAGGCTGTTTCACATACGTACGTTACACATTCCAGATCCTGGATTTGATGTCTTTAAGCACTCAAAATCCTCAAGACATATACAAAACCGCAGGTGCGATACATTGGTTTGTTTTCCTAATTAGAGATAATTAATGCTAACGAGCCTATCAGTGAAGAATCATGTTTGTCGGCACTGTTTAATTACTGTATGAATAAATAAAGTGAAACGTTAACATGCAGTCAGCACATTGTTTACTGGTTGTATTTGGCCAACATAGGTCTAGCAAACGTGTTAATTTACATACATGATAAGGAAACAGCTTCGCATTAGCATGTAAATGGTTTCACTCAAAATCTAGCCTATTGAGGCAACAATCAAACCTCTCAGAGGGCGTTAGAAATAAGCTGTGAATACAGCTTTGAAAGAATTTAAATGCAGTTTATGGTGCGATTTTCGACTGGAAACGCTTCACGGAGCGATGTGATCTCCGCAGGAAATAAATGCTCGTCATTTTCACCTCAAATTATTATTCCCTCTATCTCTTCTCTTTCTGTAAGCAAAAAGCAAAATGTCACGTTTAATATTCACAACAAGCTTCTCTCCGATCACATCGCCCCCCTCCCCCGAGTTCCTCACTGCCAGATGACGAGCAGGCTGTCAGGGGTCACCCGGCATTCCGGTCACTCTCTGAACACCCATCGGTCCTCCGTGGAAGTGACCTAATAACTGTGCCTCTGCGCCGTTCCATCGTGGTCCCCGCCGGCCACAGGATTGGAGTCCACTTCATCCTGCCACCTCCAGGAAAATCTCGCAGCTCAGATACGCTCAACAGTTTTACGAGTTTTATGAGCTTCCTTTGACTTCTTCCTTCTTTTCAGCTCATTTCCATCCAAAGCCCTACAGGGAATCACTGAGTGTAAAGTTATGTCTATCCCTCAACTTCTGCACCCATAAAACAAAATAAAAATGTGCTTTAGTGATTTGTCAACTTCTGTCCTCGGGGAGATATATTGTGGAGTTGGTCTATCCTTGAAATGTATTGTTTGGAGACGTTGCTTGAGCCATCTTTCAAAAGTCTTGGGTGTGTATGCGTGCCTCTCCAACTTTACTTTTTTGGTTATTTGTCTCTGCGATATTTTCTTTTAAGTTGTCTCCATTCGTGTGTGCTCTGTGGACAACTCAGCTTCTTGCTCATTGGCAGCTGTCGCACGACTCTGTCCTTTCTTCTGGTTCCAATCCATTCCTGGACAAATCAAAGCCCTCTCAGCACACCACTCCACGTCTTTTGTCATTCAAACACGACTCCACCTCTCCTATCCTTTATTGTCTTTTCTTTTTGAATGATAGCCTCCAAACCGGATTCAGAGCCCCCTCCTTCTCCGTTTTCTATCCATTCACACTCAAACCATTAGACAGACAGGCACGTGCCTCTCCCCCCCCCTCGCTGCTATGAGGGGTGGCAACAATAGAGACTAGAGAGCCAAAATGGCAGTCGCCCACCCCCGTCTGGCCTGTCCCTGGGGGCCAGTCGCATATCAGCCCAGCCAATCTTAATGCACGTCTTCCGCAACAAATTGGCCAGTTTACTTAAGAGTCTGCTGTGGCCCATGAATATTTGATGCGGCCAGAGCTGTGGTGTAGAAGGATACAATGACAAGGCCTTATCTTATTTAGCCAGACAGAGGGGGTCGGTTCCTGGCCCGACCCAGAACACTCCACTGCTCTCCTGAGATCTGGAAGAGCCCAATTCAATACAAGTTAGCACTATAAAACATTTTTACAGAATCCCAGGTCCTAAAATCATACCAATTGCTGCTATTGGACGAAAACCAACTGAGGGAAGAATGCTTGTTTTGTTTTTTTTTCACCATGATTGACATTTGGGAAGTCACACAATGGGCTTTTAACAGGCTTATTGGACCCAAAGGTGATACAACACACTCCAGCACCCTCTCCTAACACATGTAAATTTTCAAATCATGTAACAAAAACGAGAAACGATCGCAAAACAAGGATGACAGGATCGCAGTGCCAACAGCAGCAGCAGTGTGAGGCTCACGTTACATACTCCTGAATGTTCTCAATGCAAATTTCTACTTCAACTCAGTCACACGTACACAGACATGGGCAGAACTGTGTCTGCTGACCACGCAGAGCTGGAGGCAATCATTTATTTTACTGCAATCAGGGCTATCACCGGCAGACACACAAACTCATGGGACATTTGGGCCATTTAGAGTTTCCAGCTCACCTGCGTAGTTTTGGACTGACCTGTCTCACCGGGGAGGACAGCTCCGCAATTATTGAACCCTCCCACCGAGAAAACCACTGGTGCACAGGGGAGCACAGGGAGGAAATAAAAATGTTGTCTGGTGTTTAATGAAGCCGGAGAGCAACAGAGTGTGGAAACAACCGATGTCACTGCACAGACTCAGACACCCAATATTTCGTGTCTGCGCTGACCTGTCTGGACTGACATAACCATTTGACGAAATTTCACGCCGAAAGGTGCAAGCGATTTGATCATCAGCTGTGCCACTAGAGATGCAGAAATTTGAGCAGAGATATTAAATACTTTATTTCCTTGTACTGTAAGATCACAAAAAATGGTACTTTTGCCAATTATCCCTCCCCCTCCTCTCCGTTTGCCTCTGTCGTTCCCTCTCTCCCTGTCCCTCTGGGCTTGGGCTAGCTGTATGATTTAAAAAAAATGCCTCTCATATTGCCTGGGCCGTGATGGCTAGTAATACTGTAGCCTCCAAATCAATGGAGCCTGTCCTAGATTTCGCTGCGGTCTCAACTCTCTCTCTATAAAGGGATCTGGAGGGCACTCTATATTTTTATTACCTGCAGAGAGAAATGGAGAGGCCAGGACCTGGATCTCATTTCACACGGACACACATGAACACACGTGAGGGCTCAATTGTGCACGTGTACACACACACACACACACACACACACACACACACTTACTTTTGTCTACAGGAGGTCCACTTTGTCCACCTGCCTGAACCCCACCAATGGTTAGATTAAGGGGACCCAAGCAGAGAATGTCTCCACTCATTAGAAACTGAATACGCACAAACCACACACACAAACACACACACACACATAGGGAATGCAAATGCCACACTGGGTCACACTGACTTCTCTGCTGACAGTGCACTTTAAGAGGCTGAAACAGGAAAGGTTGCATTCAGCTTATACAGCGAGGAGTGTGAGAGAGCTAGCAAACAGTATATATAATAAGATGTACTGTACATTGTGTGGCAGCAGAGGGGAGAGTAAAAATAAATCTCTGGCATCACAAAACTTTGTGCCAACTTGTGTAACGTTCAATGATCCATTTTGCAACATCATCTTGACCTGAAGACCAGCTTTTATTGTAGGTTAATCCTTCACAGATCCTTGTCGTCTGAGCAAATAAAGCGTTGGAGGAGGTAGTCCGAACGTTTACTGAGCCAGATATAATAGAGAAATACTCGTGAATACTAAAAATCCTGCAAAATGCCAGACATGAGTACATTTACAGCAAAATCACAGCCCCCACCAACGGCAGCCGAAAGAGTAAATCAATCACAACCAAAGCTATTGACAGGCCACCAAAAACGGGGACGTCTGGTCACCTCTATACAGTCCTCTGTCCTTACCACCTAATTCATTCAAGTTAGCTAAATTTTCCCCAGATTTTGTTTTAATATAAATAATGTAATGTACTTGTACCAAGGAAATTGCCTATTTCACACCAGGTTGCCTCTTCTATAACTTCCTTGTAATGGACATGATGTGTCTCATCTAATTGGCGCTGTTTCATGTTCTCAGATGAATCGTTCTTTATCCATCGTGGTATCTGTTGCGTCACGAGGCAGGAAGGGAGGATGGTTTGGTCACGAAATGTTGTTCAAACAGGGATTGGGAAAGCTATTTTTGGTTTCGGAACAATATCATGATATCAGTCAGCAACCAGTCGAGATTACTCCACAGAACGTCATGTCATCTGTTTATTTTTTTTCTCACCCCACACTATTTCATTTCGCAATTTGTGCGGAACTGAGGGGAACGTAAACGCAAATGCCTTTTAGATGAGAAAGGAAAGTATGGACAGTTGGACGGTAACAGTCGAACGTTGAAATAAATAAAGCATTTAGGGAAAGGAAAGGGGGAGGGTAAATGGAAACACATTAAGAATGGCAAGCAGAAAGGTTTGGGAATAGAGAAGAGTGTAGAAAGCAAGGGATGACACAGACAGGAAAGTGCAAAGGCATGAAGTGAAGTAGGAAAGAGAGGAAAATGATCTCACATTTAACATAAAATTACAATCTGTAGCCACAAAATATGACTGATTAAAATGTACTAAGTCTCCCAAAATTGACTAAAGCAAAGTACAAGTACAGCATAAGTGTACATGACAGTGCAGTAGTTGAGCAAACGTATACAAAAATTTCTCGACAGCGAATGCACTTAGACCCCTTGGCATAGGCGGGTTAAAGGCGACCAGCGTTCGTATCCCCCGTGAGCCTCTGCGCCCTGCTCACCCGTCCCGCTACCAGCCAGCCAGCCAACATTTGTCAGCGGCTAATTAAATCTAACGCTATTCATTTGGCCTTAATGTGCTTTTAATTGAATTACAGGGGTGGGCGTGGGGAGGGTTCAGAACAGGGTGAGGAAGACGACAGAGCGCGGGGCATGAGGTGAGGAG
>OMNV01014265.1:0-12134 GCA_900303265.1 Brotula barbata
GCTCATTGGCCTCTCCCAGTGCCTCCGCCTCGGACTGGGGGGACATGGTTAGACCATCCTTCACAAAATGATCCAGCGCCGGTTCGCGAGGGACGGGGTCGGGGGGCAGAACGTCGCCGGCGGCTGTGATGATCTCATTGGCGTGGTTGGATTGCTCATCAGCAGAGGTCTTTCCGTCTGTCTCACCTCCACTCGGCGTCGGGCCGTGTGTGGGAGCCTGTTGCTCGGGGCCGTCCTCTACGGAGGCTTGGTTCTCTCCGGCAACGTCGTTTCCAGCCTCTGGGGCAGGGATCAGCAGCACTTCTAGAAAAGGGGTTTGGTATGTGACACGCACGTGAAAATGAAGCCAAGAGGCCAAGGTTTAGGGTTTGTCGAGCGGCCCTATGGAATGTGGGATAATGTATAGATGTGCTGCGGCTGAGAGGAGTGGGTGGGTGGTGATGGGTGTGTGTGTGTGTGTGTGTGTAGTGTCCATAGTGTAATATATTCATAGTGTAAACTGTAAACACAACATATGTTTTTTTGTCATCTGTGTCTAAAAAATGTATTGAATGATTGAAATGATTTTGTCCAAACTCTCTACCAAAAGGTTCCTGAGACATTCAGGATTTGGACCATCGTCCAATAATATCATCAAAATGTATAAAAGAGATTATAATCACCGTTATGGTGTTTTTTTTCTCCTTAAGTGGGTTAAATATGTAAAGAATCCGACCTTAATCCGAGCTGCTGGATGTGAAAGAACTGAAAGTGAAGTGAGTGTTTTCGTTCTGCATCCTAAGCAGATTTTTACCAACTCAGGATTTCCTTTTACCCTGAAACTAAACATGAGCTCCAAAATGAAGCGGAGACTGAAGCGGGGAGGGGCTGAAATTATGATTTCATCACCGAGTCCGTGGAAGGATCTGGACCTAATGGGAGGTTTGGGCCTGAGCGATGCCTAAAAAAGTAGCGTGGTGCCATTGTTCAAACGCTGTGGATTATTTAATGCTGATCTTTCATTATTTCGGATCCGTACTGTGCGGCGTGGATCTCACCTTCATCCATTCTTTGGCTGCCGTGTTGATCCGGAGCAATCTGATCCTCTCCTGCTGTTTGAGGCCTCTGTTGATCGACGCCCTCCTTCGCCAACCCCGCCGATTCCCCCCTCACGACCTCTCCATCCCCCTCGCCGTCATCTGGACCTGCTCCTTCTGTCTCTCCTCCATCTCCCCCCTCCACCACCGAAGGGCTTTGTTCCCTCTCCGCTTCGTCTCCTTCGGACTCCTCCGCTAACTCCTGCTCTTCCTCCTCTACTGGCTCTCCCACCACCGATTGCGTGCTCTCTGTGTCGTAATCGTCAGCGGGTGGTGGATCTGATATCGCCCCCCCTAACACTTGAGCCTCCTGAGTTTGGACCCCCGCAGCATCTCCTTCTCCTATCTGCTCCATCCCCAGGTCATAATCTGGTTCTAACGCCGTCTCCTGGTTAGGGGCTGCGGTTTCCTGTATCGTCTGTATTTCCTCTTTGTCTTCCTCTTCTTCTTCTTCTTCTTCAGAGGGCCCCCCCTGCTCCCCGTTTTCCTCCACCTCTGCTTCCTGCATCGTTTCCACCCCCGGCAGCTCCTCTGCACCAGTTTCCTCTACGACCTCCTGACTGATTTCAGCATCCACCAGAGATTCACGAGCGTCTCCCTCTGCTGCAGCCTCCACCGCAGTTTCGGCTGCAGCTCCCCCCTCTTCTACAACCTCCTCCTCATCCTCAAATGCATCTACCTCTCCTTTAGTCTCCTCCATTAACTCCTCTTCCTCTCCACCAGCAGCTGCTCCTACACTGTTACCCCCCACTGCCTCCCGTGTGTCAGCTGCATCCCCTTTCTCCTCTCCCAGTCCATCCTCCTTACGCCCCACCACCTCATCTCCTTTGGCTTCGCTCCCCGTCTCCGCCTGCCCCATAGCCGCCTCCAACACCCTCTCCAGCAGCTCTTTCAGCACCTCCTCCGCCCCGCCACTGTCCACCTGCTCCGTGGCCTCTTGCACAGCCTGTTGAACCTCTCTCAGGCTAGGAGGGGCCACGGCCGGTACCACCTCTGGTTCCTGGGGTGAGACGTGTCCATCTTGGGGAGTGACCGCCGTGGAGGGTTGGAGGAGAGAGGTAGATAGATCTACGGAGAGATGGCATCAGAGATAGCATCAAGTGTGTCTGTGTTTCCAGCCCCAAAACTATAACAAGACTATAAAAACGTCACATCATTATTTTCTGTTATTGTCACGAAACAACCCTCAAATTTATGTCGACGTTTGATTGAGTTTCTGCCGTCAAAATCAACTCAGTTACGTCTGAAATTCTGTGTCTCCTCGCCTTAATCATTTACTCGTCTATTTGTCTGTCATTGCCTCCATTGTCAACTCATTTATTCAGCAGTCAGAACGAAAACACACTCTTTCAGAACGCTCCAAAATGTCACCGTACCTTCAGATGTGCAGCGCCGTATCAACAAAACCACTATCAATCCCTTTAAAAAGCCGTACTCCATCTCGTCGAGGAAAAGGCGGAAAAATGTATCATCCAAAACACTTCCAGTCTTTCCGGTGGGGGGATTAAAAAAAAAACAAAAAAAAACACACCACAATCTTTACTTCCTTCTGTTCCTTCAATCCTGCTCGAGTGTCAGGTGTGTGTGTCGCGCACCGCCACGAGCCGTGTACCGACTGTGCGGACGTCTGGATGTTTGGACAGTAAATTGGGCACGGGCAGGGAGGGTGATGTTAACAGGTGACGCCGGAATGATGGAGGGTGAAAAAACGAACAGCGCCATGTTAAATATTGCCACCCCGAGGTATGCCGTGGCACCAGGTGTCTCTGCGGGAATGGAGTCGGGGGAGGGGACGGAGAGGGGGGGAGAAAGTAGCACTTCATTGTTAAATGCTTGTGAAACTCTTACAAGAGTTGTGGTGAAACTTGGACGGCATGTCACACACGCTGTGAACTCTGGGGTAGCAATTATAGATGGGCTGTGAGTTTGGGGTGTGAGCGACGCTACCTATAGGCCTTAATGTAGAGCGGGAGGAGCTAGGGACCGGCGAAAACGGCGCTAACGCTATTAATTAATGCAGCGCATTCAGAGGGCAAACCTCACCGAAAACGTCGAGGCGCGAGTGTGGGGGTTTCGCCGTAACGAGATCCTTCCTCTGTGTGTGACAGGAAAAAGCAGCGAGGTCTTCTCTATCCCGCCCGATTCTACGATTCTCCGCTCTTCTCCGCTTACGGAGGCGCAATGATGCCTCCTAATTAGCAACCGCCAGATGATCGAACAAAAGTGGGATTATGTAACACGAAGAATGTTTGCGTCCCGTGGATGTCTACCACGTTACGGTTTAGTCCCCCCCGATCCCACCGTTAACGTTGGAATGCTCCGAAACGGGAAGTCGGCGTTGCTCTAATTGGAATCTCTCTGTAAATGTGCACTGTCAGACTCGGGATATTGTTAGAGACATCTGAAATCCCCAGTCGAGTTTTTGTGCTGCATTTTGTTGATATTCATATTCAGGTTAGCATCGCTGAGACTTCCCAGGGTTTATATAACAAGCATTCGGGCAGGAGTGTTTAAATGAGTTCTGCGTGTACGAAACCGGCACCGGAATGAGCACATTTCTTGTCCGTTCTGCTATAAAGCATTCATATGGACCCGTGCTGGATTTGAAACTGCGCTTATAATTGGCAGCATTGTCGGCGCGGCGGTAGAGATGACGGACTGATGTCACTGAACAAATTCAGCCCTGTAACCCATTTACGGATCCAGCTGGGAGTGCTTGGAGGAGTGAGGGAGTGGAGGAGCACTTTCACAGCACTTGTAGATCACCTGATGGTTATTTAATAGAGGTAGCCTACGTGGAACAGTTGTAGTTTATCGAAGCAAGGTTACGATTTAAGGCAATCTACTGTACAAAAATGGTTGATACTCAGAAAATTCAAGAACGACACGGGGAAATACAACAGTCGCGCACTGACGTTAAAGCTACGCTAAGTCCGAGGCGTTCCGCTCAAACGGACAGCCCAAAAAGGGCCGCGGTTGGCCCCAGTACTCAAACCCACGACCTCCCCGGAGCGCTAAGCCGTCGTGCCTGTGATTACCATGAAAAAACTCCAGAAAAAAGATGTCTATTCCCTAACTGAGAGATCTAACAAGTCTTTGATGAACGATACAACGGGAGACTTTTCTGCCTTTTCTATGAAATCAGCTGATCGCACGCGGCCAAAGGCGCACACGCAAAAAAAAAACTAAACAGCAAATCGGTGTAACGGGAACCACTGAGGCCCGGTGACCCATCGTGGTGTTTACTCGGCTTCTCGATGGGAACGGAGAGTCTTGCGTGTGAAGTTATCAAACTAACTAAGGAAATAACAGACTCTCTCATTGTCAGTGTTGCTGTAAGAACATGTCATTGTTATTCTCCGTGCTCTTGTAGCCACAGGGGGTGCGGCGGAATGATCTCTTCCTCAGTTCGATTTGCTTAACAATTCATCTCGGAAACTGCACTTCTGCATCAAGAGTCTGTGTTCTCCGTCTCAAAACAAACCTCGCGCAGAAGCAGAGAACTGACAGCTTCAAAGGAGTAACGGTGCATTTGTGGATTGTTTTCTTTTGTCTTTCTTAGCTGCTTACTGTTGAATTACTCATTTTTGTTCCGTCTCTCGCTTCGTCTTCCTGTCTCGCTCCCGGAGGTGACTGCAGGAGATTAGGTATGAAAGGAGCTCTGGGTCGATGCGGTCACGCGAGCGCCACGTTGCGCTTTGTGGGACTCGGGCGGAGAGGGGCACGAAACTTGACTTGAGACTCGTCTTCAAAAGGCCTCCAGAGATTTGGCACTCTTGGACCGTCTCTATGGTCTCTCTATGAATTATTTACTATTTAAATGTGTGATCTGCTTAACGTCATTCACTCCTTTATTATCATGCGTAACCTTTCACCTCTGCCACAAACGACTGGAAGCTGCAGCAACGACACCATGGCGAGCACTCCTGCAGCTGCTCTGCCATTTGTAATAACCTTTTGGCTATAATAAGTTCACACAAGGTGGCCCAAACTAAAGACTCGCTAAACGCTGCGGTATGAAAATAAAGTTGTGCTGGATCGACCGCATCAAACTTAATCAGGCACCAGAAAACAGTTAGCGAATATGGATGGTTAGCAACCGTGTTTAGCTCAGCATCCACAGTCAAATGTTAGCATGCTGCTAGCTTTGTAGCTAAGGAAGCTTGACTTAATTAGACTGGCGTTTGTTGACTATTTGAAAAGATTATCGTTTGCTGCGCTTGCTACGCTTATTTGCATAGATTCACTAGGACGATAAAAATGGTCAGATAAAGCGAAATAGTCAGACAATCATCTTTCACTTCACTGCCACTCCCTTCTAGCTAACGTTAGCCTCATTTTATGTCAGTTACAAACAGGTTATAGGTTATTGTTGACCATGTAACGTTACAGGCTTATTAGCTAACTGTAACACTGGGTTGGAAAGGCCGGAGGAATGTTTTAATCTACAGTAGATTATAAAATGTCATTCATGGAATTATATTTTACCGTTGGACTGTTATTGGAAAATGAGTCGTTAGCATATTTTCCTCTTAACCTGAGTAGCGTCACTGTCTTTATCCGCATTTTAGCGAGCCTCTCTATATTTTTAAACACAGACTGATTTAGCCTGCAACGTTAGCTTAGAACCAGTTCCTCTCTTTGAACCACATGGTTCTTCTTTAGGTGGGACCTCAGTACATGGTTTGTACTGTTGTATGTGCATATTACAAGGTAAAATTATGTTATTCAGCTTTCATCGTGTGTGTGTTTTTTACCCTATTGTATTGTAATTATCAGTTTAACGTGATCATACACCAACAACTAAGCTAACAGCTAAAGGAGTGATGATACTACAGGACATCCCATAAGTTCCTTACATACACACATGCACCAAATTGCATGCAGCAGACATAGATCGCTCATTACAATCGTAAAAGACTCGACCACACTAACGCAATCAATTAAAAACTTGAATAATCGTTAACCCGTTGCCACAAAGTACCTCAGCGCTAATTTTACTTTCGCTCCATTTGCCGCAATAACCCACGACGATCTTTCTTCTTTCCGAGACAAAACGCTCATACGTGATGCACCTTGCACCAGTATGGCTCTGAAATTGGTCTAAGTTTAGATTTGGGAAGAGCAGCGCCCTTTGCCGTGCTGTGAAGCCATAGAAGTTGCTGTCTGTATTTCGCAAGTCACTGTTGGAATTTCAGACGTGCTCTCTATGAAAAGGGGGAGGAGGAGGTGAGTAAATGACACTAACTACTAACTTGGCCTCCTCCTCAGCCTGGACTCAGTGCTGGCAGCCCGTACAGCAGCTATACGATCAGCTGTTTCTTTTCGCCTTAGCGCAGATTATCCCCAAATTGCAGATGATGCACAATAGCGTTTGGAATCCAGTTTCCTCGGATCCTGGTTCGTGCGAGCGCTGCCGGACGCTCCCACGTATGAGAATTGATAACTGGCTGCCGAACAACGTGGCGTTCATCGGTTATGTTGTCAGACAATCAAACCCGGGAAATATTTCGCAGAGGTGGGGCAGAAAGATTTATTTCCATTTTTGATCATTGGATAAAAATAACGTTGGAACTTTCAGGAGTTTTCGCACCGTAGCGTGAGTTCTTTCCGTTTCCGTTTCGGAGCCGACGTTACACAGTCGATACGAAAATAAGTTAAAAAAAAACAAAAACGAAACAATAAAACAAATTAGACCTCAGAATAAATTTGCATTTCATGAACATTTGCTGTCATTAATGCTGCTGCAACTCGTTGCTCAGTCTGACTTACATCATCCCCCGTTAGTGCAGCTGTGAAATCCTCACACCAGCCCAGTGCCTGTAAAGTGGTCATATGATGAAATCCTAATACAAAACATTTCACATGTGTGTGTATTTTTCCTCGGTTTATGAGGAGGCCTTTTGTTCTGATCCATTAATTTCTCGTTTGCCATTTGGGTCTGACGCGCAGACTGATGGATTCAGAGCCTGGAGCTGGTGTGATCAAAGGTCTTTACCTAAAAATAGCTTTTTTCCTGTAAAAAAAAAAATAGAATTCAGCCTTTCTAGTTGCTTCATGAACAATATCGCGGCCTGCTCTGCACGTTTATAAAAAAAAAAAAGAAACGAATCCCGTGCTCCTACGCTGTCTGCCAAGAGTTTTTATTTTTATCTCCAAATCTCACTTAAGAGGCATAATTGACATACTGTCACACTTGCGTGTGTCCCTTGATGCAACTCTCGAGTGTGAAGCTTTTCGGGGCATCAGCTCCATGTAACTCAATTTGTCTAATTACCTTGAATGAACAGAGTTTTCTGCCTGTGCGTTTCAATCGGGGTCCAATCCAAAGCCTGTGGAGGTCTTCAGATCGAACCGAGGCCTTAAACAGTCCTCAGAATTGAAAATACTAATGGGGATTAATACTAACGGAAACAATGTCTGCTGAGAAGTTTTCACCATACGGGTGCTACACATCCAAACGGGGGTAAGCGGAGTGGAAAAGGTTCCGTTTTGCTATTTTGTCTGTTTCATTAGTCAGATGACCCTTTGACACGTTGTCCTTCTAATCCAGAACAGCCACAAAGGAGCTTAAAAAAAAATGTACCCAATTATCAGCAAAGACCCTGAACACAGCAGACGTCCAAATACGGCGTGTTTATCAATGGAGACGGTTAAACCTGTTTAATTACAACCGGCTCCTTGATTGGCAGCATCCTCCACAGCTGAGAGTCTGATTTCATTACAGAGTCACACTCCATAATGAAGGAGCAGTGGGTGGAGGAGGATCGGAGGAGGAAATGGTTAAAATGCTAATAGGCTACAGTGCATTCTGGGAAACCTCAGCCCACATGAAATAACCTAATCACTCGCTCCTTCAGCCCGCGCTTGAAGGATCAATCAAACAAAAGTCCGCTTGAGTTTTCAGAATAAAAGCGTCTCCAGATTTTCCCAGAGAGGGTTTGTGAAACCGCGGCCGGAGCTCATCGTGGGTGAGAATGTGTACAGGTTGGGGTCACTGTCACAGGTTGAGTACCTTTAAGCCAGCAGAGGGGGCTATCACCTCTACAGGAACGTGTTTTGATGACATGTAGTCCTGTTTGTTTACACACCATGTTGAATATTCGTGCCTCTTCTTATTAATCCCACGAGTCCCTCACGCTACTACTACGCTGTGTCCAAAACACGGAACCAAAACATCTAAAAAAAAAAAACACAAAAAAAAAGACAAAGGAGAATACGGTTTGTCTTAAATATTTGATTTTAACATCAGTCATTCATCTCTCTCACCCTCAGCACCTCTCCTCTCTCTGCCTGTCTGCCTGGAGCTTCAGGAATGAAAGGATGTTCCCCGAGTATCTAGGACATCATTTTAGGTCACCGTTAACATGATCCTCCAAACTTATAAAACATGCAGAGAAGTTACCTTTTTTGCATATATGGAGATCTGAGCCTTCCAGCTGAGACAAACAACAACAACAACATCAACCAATACCAACAACAGAAATAATGTATGCGCTCATTATTATTCCTATTTGGAGTTTTAATTTATTCGGCCTTAGTGCAGAAGAGCGGTTTTCAAAGAGAGAGCCATGAAGTGTGGCTTATTGATAAGACATGAGAGTTAAGTGAAATTATTCAGTCTTCCCCTCTGTTTTTCCCTTTAATTTTCTCTCCGACGCGAAAACACCAGCACGTCCACGGAACGCGCGCGCGCGCACGTCACTCAGCGCCCCCTGCTTCAAGCGGTGACAATTTACAATTAATTAGAGAGAATCCACATTTGCTTGCTTGTTTACGCCTTTCCAAAAGCTCTGTGATCTGCGGCTCAAAGCAGAGGAGTGAAGACAGAAGCCCAAATGCTCCTCCGTCGGCGCCATATGCTTGGATCAGCCTTTATCAGGGAACGATTGACAGCCACGTTTATATGCTGCCAAAAGAAACATCCCAGTCACTCCCCCTCATAAACGGACATCCAAGACCGGAGAGGAAATCCTGTTGTAAAGACTCGCGGTTAAGTCGTCGTTCTTTTCTTTTTTTTTTTCTTCTTTTTTTGATTTCGTTTGTTGACTTTTTCGTCTGTTTGCACGCATTGTCATTTGTGCACTTAATGCAAGTGTGTGATGTGTGCAGAGCAAACAGACAGAGAGAGAGTGAGAGAGAGAGAGAGAGAGTCCTCTGGTGTGCTCACGCCATCGCCTACCAACGTTCCAACCGAACTCCTTTCTGTTTCTGTGAGGTTAAAAGGAAACAATACCTCCCTGCACATTTCTGCTTCTCCCCGTAAATGGAACGCTTATATAAGGCACCATTGTGGATTACATAAATCTCTTCAAAGTTATCAATATTTCATCCTCTGTTTGTTTGATGTGTTTTGCTGTTTGGATATTTATGTCGTGTGCTTCCTCTCTGAGGTCCCGATGGACTCTCTGTTTGCGTACGTGTGAATGTACGGCGGGGCGACGCCGTGGATCCGAGATTAGCCTCACGGCTACGAGGTCCAGGGGTGGATCCTCTCGGAGACCTGCAGATATATGACGAGTATCTGTGTTACAGGGTGTGTGGTGGTTTGAGACGTGGAGGGCCACCCAGAGCGCCTGTGTGTCCAGATGGAACAATGCTGCTTATGTCTCATTTATGTGTATTTGTCCCCACCCACTCTCACACACACACACACACACACAGTGGGATGGTCAAGGTGCAGGGAAAGGTTTGAGATGCTTCTGTCTCCCAGTCAAACCTCCTGGGAGCAGTCAGGCTCGGCTTTCATCCTTTGATGAAGACAGATAGTAAAGATAGAACAAGAGGAGGAGGAAGAGAACGGGCGAGGAGGAACTCCTCGGTGAGAACTTGGTTCTGATGAATGTTTCACAGTTACCGTGACAAAAGAATTCTCTCTGTCTAGAAAGAAACTGACAAACCACACGAAGACCGACGTGGGTATCGTAGCACGAGCGCGGCCCGAAGCCCAGCGAGACGGAATGGAGGGAAGAGGAAGAAAGGCTGCACGGCGTGAACATGAATGGTTGATGTATGCAAATATACAGGGGAACCGTGTGGAGGGTGCAGTTACCTTCTGCGACCAAGCGAGGGAGCTGTTGGGTTTTGATTCAGTGATCCCAGAGGAGTATCCCACCAAGACGAAAAGAAAGGAGAGGGAGAGAGAGAGAGAGGGAGAGAGAGAGGCGGGGGATGAAGCAGCAAGACAGGGAGGAGCAGGAGGAAGTGAAAAGAGAGAGCAGGAGCCTGACGAGTTCCTTCACAGTCCATTACATCACCGTTCTGTACCAGAATACTTCTTTTCTAGCTTACGTCAGTGGGAAAAACTCCAATCGCACTCTGGGTACGAGGGGCAACGCCGTCGTGCCGCAAAACACGACGGCAAACGCAGCAGTGCAACTCCTCGCAAAAACGTGACAAACAATACAGATCGGTGTGGAAAATTCGGTGCCGTGGCACAATGTGTGTGTGTTACAAGAGGGAATGGGTGTGAGGTTGGTAAAAATGAGCGCAAACGGAGCTCCTCCTCATGGCGGTTGCGACGTTGTAGACGGGCGTGCTGCTCGTCAGGCTAACGGCACTCCTGCCCCGCTGCTCATGTGCCTGCTTACCTGCCTGCATCCTCAGCAGTTCAGCAGAAAGTTGAGCACACGGGAGAGAGGGAGGACGAGTAGAAAAGAGAGAGAGAGAGAGAGAGAGACTCTGCACGAGCGTGTCTGTCTCTGTTTGCAAATACAGTTTCTTTTGCATACGCACAAACTGTATATTTGTACATGCATGTGTAAGTGTGTGTGTTTGTGAGCATGAGGGTGCTCCAGCCGTGTGTGTGTGTGTGTGTGTGTGTGTGTGTGAGTGAGTGTGTGGGCTAATGATCCTTAGCTGTCTTCCTCTGCCATGTAAAGGCAGCTCAGTGCCTGGAGGTCCCAGATAACCTGTTTGTGTGATTTTGCTGCGGCTGCGGATATTCTGGTCTTATCATCAATCATTAGACTTTCTTCGCTGGCTGTTTGAATCAGGTTTATCCTGCTGCGAACACATTTAGTGGGAGAGGAGCCGTGCGTTTGTGTGCGGGGTTTCCAGGAGGTGGTGTGAGCGGCGGTGGGTGTGTGTGCGCGCACGTCCTGCTGCGAACGCAGATATAGCAATACTCAGCAGTGGACATCGCAGCAGGCACCACCAGAGAGAGATTGAGATGGTATGAGAAAAGTGTGTGTGTGTGTGTCTGTGTGTGTGTGTTGGATGAAAAGGTGGACATGGAGAGGGAGCACAGAGGGAGGAAGTGAGTGTGCATTCACATCAGTGAGCAGCAAACAGAGCTTTACAGTAATATCCCCCCACACCACCCACCCACACACACACACACACACACACACTCACGCACGTACACAAACATGCACACAATGTACACAAATATCCAGGTGCTGTAGCTGGTGTGTGTTAATGATAAAGCATCTACTCTGAGGCAGAAATAGGTCAGAGTATCTCAGGGCCTCTGGAGCTTTGTACGCTCCACAGTCAGGAGGGCTGGTCTCTCTCTCTCTCTCTCTCTCTCGCTCTCAAACACACACACACACTCTCTCTCTTTCATCAACATGAAATTAGGCCTGTGTTGAATTTCTTTTCTCGGTTCCATGTGATAATGGAACTGAGAGGTTGGGCTCGATTTTACGTCAACGGATACAATTAGACGAGGCGATGACGACGTCCAGCAGACAAATATGGACCAAAATCACCGTGGAAACGTTCAACTGGACAAACCGTGGCTGTCCAAGAGCATCAGTGAGCCAGTAATCACCCCAATTTTACCTAAACCTCAACACTTATTGTCTTTGTCCTGACCGTAATCTCATTTAGATCACAACGCTAAACCCACTAAGATCATTTTATTCTCAAAAACCGGCAAAGTAAGGCGACGAAGTTGTATCGCGAGGTCAGTAATCAATATTCCGCTGTACGTTATATGAAAGAAGCTCCATGCAGAAGAAGGGTCCCGATCCAGGGTCCCCCGACTGCAAACATCTGCCCCGCTGACTTGTCCTCGGGCAAGGCAGTGAATACCAACCAGCTGCAGGTTTGCTG
>OMNV01014268.1:7111-20895 GCA_900303265.1 Brotula barbata
AACCCCACCCCACCCCCCCTCCTTTTCCTTTCTACTGGCCCTGTGCCTGAACTTTCCAGTGTTTGTTTTGTGGTGTCAAACCTGTGATTTCAGTGGAGTATTTTAATCGGTTCATTTAATAACACCATTTTATTTCTCTTTTGTGGTGTTGTTTGGTTCTCTGGGCCGTTCGATTACCGAGGTTAAGGCCTGGATGTGGTCTCGGTTCATTTAGTGGTCGATTGGCATCAGCTGTGTGTCGTTGCACCTTTTAAAATCACTCCAGCTGCTCCTGTGTGCATTCCATCTAATCTAAAATAAACACTGACTACACACATTTGGACACACACTGTTTCCTTTGCGTTTCTTGTTTTTTTTTTCATGAACAAAACCAAACAAACAGAAACTGTTTTCTTCTGAAAAAAAACAAAACAAAACAAAACAGAAGAGCAGCTGCAACTTAATATTTTTCTGCTCTGTTTATTTACGTCATCTCAGCTGTGCTGTTCATCAAATTTCAATACTATTTTAATCATCTTTGCTCCAGCGCCTGACTGTGCCAAGCCATTTATAAAATAAATGTCACTTCACCAGCCTGTTTACAAATTACTGTATCATCCTTTATCTTGTGGCATCCATCATGGGCCCTGTGTTTCTGTTCCTTGAGTCCACGTTCTGGGGGCCCTGATCCGCCCCAGGCAGCCTCTCCAGTTATTTTCTCGGTCCAAATCTTCCGTCCGTGGCCCGTGTGGTCCCGTCTTCGACTCGTGACACCTTTTCATTCCATCCTCTCGCTCGTCTGTCTGTGTGTTGGCTGAGCGAGTGCCATCTTTGTCAGCTGTTTTGGACCCAACTGAGTGAAGTGAATTGATTCACAGGGATTACAGATTAGGATTTCCCCCGCCTGCTCAGATGGGCTTTGGAAGGGTAAATCTGGGGATTATGATGTCAACAGCCTGCGGCGGCAGGAGAGGAAATTAGAATTGCAAGAGACTGAGCACCAATGGGCCAAGATTACAGCACACTAAGTGAGAAATCCGAGATCCGGACTCGGTGCCTTTCTCCTGCTCTGGAAATCAACCGTGGGACACCAGTCAGTGAATTTTTGGCTCCGGGTGTCACGCAGCGAACAAACACTGAGGGAATGTTGACGACCGAGCGATAAGAAGATCGCCGTGTCAGCGGTAATCCAGTCCAGCCCCGCGTGCGCCCGTAAAGCATTAATCAGGTGGTGAGTACCGTTAATGGCGATTGGGATCACGTTATGGTAACCAAGGTGACGGGGATCTCTGCCTTCAATTCTGAATGACATCAGAAGATGTTATGGATCGGGATCTCAGCGTAAGACTTTGTCGTCTGAGAACTTGATAGTTTGTTTTTTTCCTTACTGTGTGGTCATAGATCCTCACGCCGGTCCACTCTGCTGTTTGTGTTTCAGGCGACAGCTGGCGCGGCCGCTCCTGCCAACGCTGTTAAATCAGAGGGCCTGACTAAAAGAAAGAGGATGAAGGTGAAATGGACACAACTGGGCTTGGTTTTCTTCCTTTTGTTGTCACTGGTGATGACGGGATGCTTCCTGTGGCAGTACCAGCTGCCAAAAGCACTGCCAGGTAAGAGCTTTGTATCAGGAGTCTTTGGGGCTGAGAAGTCAAACTCAACCTTCACGTTCAGGGCTCGGATCCAAGTATTTGCTCGCCAGTTAGTTTGAGCTAACATCATTACAAAGTAGTCGAGTAGCGGAGAGCCATCTAATCATCCGAGCCGTCAAGATGGCGTCTTCATTTCTACGCTGACTTGGATTTTTCAGTGAATCTGGATCTGTATCGGTCTAATGAGTGGCAGCAAAGACAGCACAGCACAGAATCATCCAAATAATGGACAGTTAAGTAGCATATTATGAAGCACCAAGGTTGTTTTACCTTAAAACCAATCACAGAATTCATAAATCTAATCTCCGTATCAAACCAGTTTCCTTGGGCCTGTTTTTACATCGACAGAGTGACAGCATGATGATTCAATGACTGGAGGAAGGTTTGGGTGTTGGTGGTTAGGACTGTCTCACACTAAGAAGGTCCTGGTTTCCAGTCCTGGGCTTAGTGTGGAGGTGTCAGCATGGGTGTGTCTTCTGCTACTCCAGTTCCCTCCCTCCACCAAAGACAGGCAGCTCAGGTCTTAGTGTGATGGACTCGTCTGTCTCTGTGTCGGCCCTGTGATAGACCTGGTCACCTGTCCAGGTTGAACCCTGACTTTCCCCCACTGACCGCTGGGAGATAAATGATGGATGGATGGATGTCAACTCTTTCTCCCATAGTTATTAATTCGACATACTTCTGCTTGGTCCGCAGTCCGTCAAGCAGTTGTAATGTAGTAGCAGCGGTATGGGAACACTGAACCAGCAGAGGGCAGCGTGGTTCAGAAGAGATGGTCCAGTCAGCGTGAAGACATCTGGTCACCTTTGAGACTTGACTGCTTTGTCGTGAGAGACCTGCTAAAGTTATGTCGTTCAAACCTGACAGCACTTTGAGTGAATCCGTTTCATCGAGGACGCCGTTTATCAACGTTATAAATGTAAATGTACACTGGCTTCACTTCCTTTCCAGAGAAGACAAAAGTAGAAAAACCCTCTTGTTCTCAGACTCGTTCTCAGAAGAAGCCCGACTCTCAGTCTGTCCTGTGAAATCCAATTACTGCTGCTACTTCCTGTAAATGGGAAATGGATTACACCTCTAAACACCGCTGTAGCCGTGTCCTCTCAGTCTATCGGGCTCCACCGCCAAGGTTGTGTTGACAAAGGCCCGTTTCTAATTTACAGTATCTGTCCACTCATCGTGTAGGCGTTTAACTCGCAACTGTGGAGTATCAGGTGTCTGTCCTGATAATAAACGGGATCGGAGGCACCGACAGGTCATTGATTGACCGTAGCTCCTCAGCCTGAGTTTTAATTACTTTAACGTGAGACTCAGAATCTGATGAGAAGCTTTGAATCAGTCATAAAAATGAATGTTTCGTAAATATGAGCCAATGTTCTTTTATAGGACCTTGTATAGAAAATATACAGTCAATGTCTCCGTGGCCTCACAGGCCACAGGTGATGATATGAACACATCACAACTATTGGCTATGAATTGTGAGGGCAGAATATTCAGTATTGTCTGAATTATCTTTTTTCACTGATTTGGACCAAAGAGCAGGGCTTGGATCGCAGTTCAATCTGCTGCGGACACACGTTGTCCTTAGAGGACAAATTTGACCTTTTCTGAAGTACCCTGACATTTCGTCGGTTCAATGGTTGCTTGCCCAATTTAATGAAAAAACTCGTGTTTGTCACACTGGTGCCAACAAACAGAGGACTCAAATGCAGGATACAAGGCCGATTAGGTCAAAGGTCTTTACTCAAACAAAGGATGTCCAAGAAACAAGGAGCTAAGGCAGAGAAACGGATACAGACAAAAGTACAAAATCACTCGGAAGCTACAGGAAAGGGCAGCACAAAGATGACATACAGGAGGGAGGAGGGCTAATGAGGGACCGGTGAAACTAATCGGGACTGGGCAGGAAGTGAAGGGCCTGAAACAAACAGAGACAAAGGTGGTACACCAAAATAAAACATGTCCTAATCAGGAGACCGGGGTGTAACAGCGTGCTGCAACGTTCGAATGTCTTTACATATTTCTTTGGCGTGTAATTACTTTGTGGAACTAAAGACCCGTACCTCTGATAGTTTCACAAAACACAGAGAAGGTACTAAAATATGCTGATAATGGCACTTTTACCCACACAATGGTACAAGCGTACCAAATATTGATCTTAAATATAATGATGTTTAATTATAGAGCTTCCATTAGTGCGCTCAGTGCCACTTAAACACAGTGTTTCTCAATAGACTCTTTCAAACGTTTCACCGTCTGAGATCGTGCACACGAAGAAAAATGGAGGAGCTGTGAACTTCACGCCCCGAGCTTCAGAACATTCAGTGTGCACTGATACGTTCTTTTGTAGTAATTTGTTCTTTCATCCTACTTAGGGTTCATAAATTGAGCCATCATGACACATTGAAGAAGCCTCATTCATCCAGAATGAGGCGGAAAGAAGCCGTTCATCATCATTGGTGACAGATTAGATTCTTCAAGATGGGCACGGCTCACCCACGAGCAGAGAGAATAAATGAAGTCCTGAGACGGACCGTGTGACATACTGTGCCTCGCCATCGATACATTATTCTATCAAGTATCAAGTGGGACTTTCAACAGGTTGTCCTCTTGTCCTCCCCGCCCCCTTTGTGTCTCCAGAGGAAGGTTTGGGCGGTAATGCCAAATCAGAGCGGATGTGTCCCCGTTTTCCTGAGCCACTTCCATTAGAACATCCTATCCCCAGTCTGAAAGAAGCCCTGGCAAAGGTGAGAGAGGTTCTGTCAAGATCTCCACTTTCACATCTACGCTCTGCGTGGTTTTTCCACATCAAGTCAGCCGGCAGTAATCCTTCGCTCTGCATGTGGCCGACAGAAGGAGATTACAGATACAGTTGAGTCGATGAAACGGCGATTCTCTCCCTGAAAGGCGTTTCACCGCTCAGCGCCACCCGAGCCAGAATTTGACAAAGAGTAGAAGACATAGATAGAACCAGAGTCTCTGCTAGATTTTTGAAATTACTGCAAAAGTAGCTTTCCTTTTGCTAATTTTTGCTGTATACAGAAAAGCGTTCTTTTCTAAGCATACGTCCATTTTTGATAAAAGTAAAAATGTGGCATCATTGTCATTTCCAGACAGCAGAGTCCTCAAAGTCAGTCGGGGACATACAGTCCGTAGTCACTGACTATGAGTGAAAATGCTGCTTTTCTCTGTTGGGGGACACATTCTCGTCTAATTTCCGGCTCTTTCCGTATCTCTCAGGTGGACGTTTTGCTTCGGCAGAGCATCAACCCCATCAGTCTTCCCTCCATGTCAGCCATCGTGATCTTAAATGACACTGTTTTGTGGACTGGCAACTTTGGGAAGAGGAATGGCAGTGACCCCCTCTCAGGTCCGCCCAATGAGTACACAATCTACAGGTGAGTCCAGGTCCAGGCATCAAGGGGCGCGGCTCAACCAAGGCTCGCTCCCCCTGGGGTTCCTGATCCTGTCCTCTTGGTACGCAGACATGACATCACTCGGACCTCTGAATCAAACTCAGCTGCTGCTTATCATAATGTGGAACTGGGTTGATTTCGTTTGCTCAGACTTTCACCACGTCCAAAAAGCGAAATAGGTTTTAGAATCAACAATCATAAGTCGCCAGTCTGTTCCCCTCGATGTTGTTTTTTCTTCGGTGATTGCAGCCTGGATTTCTGTGGGTGGTTGATTACAGCAAAAATACAAATGCTGCTTTCTTACCCACAAATTCTGACTTTGTTTTTTTGTTTTTTTTTGGTTTTCTAAGAAGGTGTCTTTATCTTATCTATCAATTATTTCCAATATAAATGTTTTCTATATGATTTTTAACATGAGCAAATTAATAAAACGTATTTAAAAGCCAGGGTTTTGCCAGAGATGGATTGTAAATGTTTATTCTTTTAAAAGAGGTATCTCTCTGCATTCAACTATTCAAAGGCTTTTTAAAGATCACTTTTCATCAAAGATCATCAAATCATTTTACCCTGAATAAACTCTGATCGCGGCAAACAATAATTCCCTCAATCCATCAATCTCCTACGTTTGTTCCACCAATAATTAACAAATCAAATCAATTAGAAAGACCTTATTTGACTTTGACAGGATATTGGAAGAAGCAAGATTACATACAGGATTTATCTTCACCTCATCAAAAGTTAAAATGAAGAAAGTAGCACTGACGTAGCTCGATAGATACGCAGGACACAAGGAGAGCAAATGACATTTAAAGGAATTTATAAACAAACGTAAACTTTGCAGACGTGTCCCAACATTCAAATGTTCCTGTTTTGTATCCGTCTTCTCAGAATTGCCAGCTTGTCCAAGATTTTCCCCACTCTGATGCTGTACAAACTGTGGGAAGACGGGAAGATCGGCTCCTTGGACGACCCTCTGGAGAAGTATGTGGAGAACTTCACCATCAAAAACCCGCTGGGAAGGACGCGAGACTCTGAGCTCAAATATGTGACGGACGGGCTGATATTTCTGGACAGCGGCGAGGTTCCGATCCGCTCCTCCTCGGTCACCCTGCGCAGGATGGCCAGCCAGCTCTCAGGTAGCCGTGCCTGATTACACGGAGCAACTTTACCCTAGGCTTTGTTCTGAAAACAAACCGCTGTGCTGTATGAGATTTAAGATCCAACCGTCTCTGGTTTTAGTTTTTTATTTTGCCCTCCACAGTTGTTTAACGACACAATGCTGAACACCAATTAATTAACGATAACTGTCTCAGTGTCAGAACACGTACAAGTCGGAACCAAAGCACGTCGTCTCTTCCTAAATGAATGGCTGATAAATAAACAGAGACAGTTAGATCCTGGGTGGAGCTCAGACGGAAGTGTCAGGCTCCACAAAGTTCTACCACACTGCCAAAACACAGCTGGTATCTTTGATAAGTTTCAGGAGTAATGTTGGGCTGTGCTGTGATGAAGCTTAAATATCGAATTTGTGACTTTTTTTGGGGTCCGTGACAGGCCTGCCCAGGAGACTCAGAGCGACAAATCTGCTCTGGAAAGGGAAAACAAAAACTGCAATCAATCTACTACAAGACGATGTCCTCGTTGCAGACCCGGGCACCAAGTAAGATTAGTTCTGCCGTGCTGGCCTCAATACTTCCTGCGTGATGTTGACCGTGCAGACTTGATTGCTGCCGAATGGTTCATCTCCAACGTGTACTTCGTCTTTTGTCTCCTTCAGGTGTCACTACAGTAACCTTGCCTTCTCGATGCTGGCTCACGTGATGGCAGAGCGAGTGGTCGGCGTCAACTACCAGCGCTGGATCACAGAGAACATCCTGGACCGCCTGGGGATGGAAGACACCGGGTTCGACATCACGCCTGGGCTGCAGACTCAGATGGCTGTGGGTGTGTATTCCAATGGGAAACCAGCCCCTCTTTATGACCTGGGCTGGTACCGACCGTCGGGCCAGATGTTCTCCACAGCCGCAGACATGGCCAAGCTAGCCATGACGCTGCTGGGCGCCTATCACCGCAAGCTCCTGGAGCCAGACTCGTTGAAGATTATGCTGACCCCGCTCTTAAAGTGCGAGAAGGATTACTTTGCGAACCGAACCGGGACCCCATGGGAGGTGAACGAGCATTTGGGCTACGAGGTGGTGCGTAAAGATGGTGATCTGGATGGTTACTCGGCCACGTTCTCTCTGGTGCCCAGACTGAAGCTCGGCCTGGTGGTGCTCATGTCCGGCAGCCGGTCTCAGAGCCAGGATGTGGTCAACAAGGCCTATAGCCACATCATCCCTGCTATCGAGAAATCCTTCAGGGAGGCCAAGAAGGTTCTCTCCGCTCCACCAACTCCAGATCCTTACATTGGCTTTTTTACCTACGGCAACATCACCTTCTATGAGATCAAGGCTGGACCAGACGGCGTCCTGGTCATGCAGCAGTTTGGTCCTCAGATTGAGGAGCTGATCCCCGAGAAGTACAGGACAATCAAACTTAACTACCTGGTTGAGCGTGTCTTCAGAGTGGTTTTTGAAAGGGAGTACCCTTGTGTTTTGCGGGTCGGCAGCGCCTCCGTGTCCCTAGAAGCTCAAGACGGACAATTATTTAACTTCTACGTGTTTGACAAGCGAGGTCTGTCGCCAGGTTTTGATGCACCGGGACTGAATACGTACAGCGTGGTGAGGATATCTCGCAGGCCGTCTTTCTCGAGCTGAATTGTGACGTCGTGTGAAGATGTCCTTGGGAATGTTAAACTGCACACAGAGGAACGTTGTGAATAATGGAACGCCAAATGAAAAACTCTGGGTCATTCGGCGCGCTGACAGAATTATGTTCTCTATTTACACAGATGGAAATATGTTTACGAGACTGTATAATTTCTAGGACAGAAAACGAATCTCTTTGTCTGTCGGGTATGGTGTTGTATGGTTGTGTGAATCATTGTCCTTTTCATACAATTACATGATTTTGGCTCGTTTTATTTTGTGCTTGTAATTTTTCCTGCCTTCCTGCGGCTTTCAACGCGCTCATATTGTATTTCACAAGTTGGCATATGACTGCAGTTACACAACCTCATCGTCTCCATCATACGAAACGGTGTATATTTCATTTATCATCTCACTCATCTTCCTGGCAGATAAATCTGTATCATCTTCGTGACAAACATGAATAAATAATCATTTACTTTTATGTACAATTCTGCCGACTCTGTAAGGACCTCGCGTGACATCATCACACGGTTAAATAACAGGCAAGCAAGGACACGAGAGCAGACTTTGTAACCTTTAAAAATGTGAAGAGCTAATCTCTAAAAATTCACCCTGGTCTCTATAATTAACAAGAATAATGCTCTGACAAAAAAAAATGTTCTCTCAAATCATAAACTGATGCTCTACTCATAAAAAGAGGCTCGTGGGGATGACATAACCCACATCCTTCAGACACAGACACTATCTTATTCATTTTGAGACCAAATCAGTGGAAATGGCTAACGTTAGCTGGTTAGCT
Source organism: Brotula barbata (assembly GCA_900303265.1). Classification (NCBI taxonomy): domain Eukaryota; kingdom Metazoa; phylum Chordata; class Actinopteri; order Ophidiiformes; family Ophidiidae; genus Brotula; species Brotula barbata. The sequence goes on from OMNV01014268.1 coordinate 15,705, forward strand.
GGTGCTAATAGCTGCTTTTATGATGTTAGCTAGGCAGCTAACTTCACTGAATGAAGTGGTGAGGACTGAACCACTGAAGTACAAAGTCTCCTGTAGTACTGTGGTACTGTAGTACTGTAGTGAAGTTTGTTTTTATTTTGCTGTCACTTGGCTTGCTGGGTGGTTCAAAGTCAAGACGAACATCTTCATGCCATCACGTGGTGACTCACTGCTTTTGTTGTGCAAATATGAAGACAGTCAACCCGTTTACACTCAGTGTCACTTTAATCATAATGCTGACGCACATGTAACATTTTTGCATTCACATTTCAAACACGAGAAAAAGCGCAAGCAAAAGTAGTCCAGCTTTTAAAACATCTATTGGTGTAACTATTACATTTGGCATTGACCAATCACCATAATTGCGGTTTTCACCTCTGTAATCACGCCGTACAAGAGCGTGCTGATGAGTCACTTTGTGTTCTGTGAGGGCCTCTGCCTCCCTTTTTTTTTCACTGAAACCGAAAAAGCTCACAGCAAAGAGTCGTTCTTTATAATTACGTGATGCAGAAATGGAGAAATACCGCATGTGACGGCACAGAAACGACAACGACGAGAATCAAACGTACACACGGTGCACAGCAGACCCTCAAACGTGCTGTTTGAGATTGGCTCAGGCGTCGCTCCTCGTTGTCTGCGTGATGTACGTACAGAAAAAGACGGGAGGCACGTTTGAACAATCGTTATCCGCGCTAACAAAGCTAATCAGACCTCGTTTGTGGACGGCTGCTGTGACCTCGTGTCATTTTTATTACACCTAACGAATTAAACGTACCTCCGCGTCAGCCGCCTGTTAGCTTATTCAGTTAAAACACGGACGTTTTCCTGTCAGACTCCGTACAGGAACATTCCAGAACGTTGGTGTCTAAGATCAGTAACTTGGCAGGAGACAGAAAAGGCAGAACGACATTGGAGTCCTGACGTCTGACTTGAACTCTGGAAGTTGGGACATGGGGTCCCAGTAAAACCTTGGGGAGCGGCGGGGAGTCTCTGACGGAGCTGTTGTCCTCCGGCTGGGAGCACACGAGTCCTCGGAAACACTCGCGGAACCGCGTGGAGAGCAGGCTGTAGATGATGGGGTTGACGGCGGAGCTGAGGTAGAAGAAGACGCCGGACACGATGTGGACGCACTCGTAGATGTTGTGCATCAAGTTGGTCCACTGGCTGATGGAGCTCCACAGCAGCCGCTCGATGTGGAACGGGGCCCAGCACACTCCGAAGACGGCCACCACGATGGCTGAACAAACAGAGGAAGAGTGCAGTGAGCGATATCAGAAAAAAACAGCAGGAAGAAGGCAACTTTCAGCTTCTTCCCCCTCTTTTGGTCGTATGGAGTTAAAGTTGTACTGATGAGTCTCGGCGTCTCTTCAAAAACACACAAAAAAATATTTTGTGAACCGTTTAAGCCGGTGAAGAAAATGTATGAAATCGTGGCCATAGATTGGCAGATTTGTTCGGCTGCTCACGTCACCAAGCTCCCCGTTTTTGGACGTCGGACAGACTTACTTTTTACCACGTTTACTCTTGAAATGAGTCGTTATATTCGCTCGGAGTGGCTTTAAAATGGTCTTAAAAAGTCTACACTTTCACTTTCTTAGCCCCGTACACTTGTCTCGTACTTTCAGAGGTAATTATCTCACGCCCACACATTCTTATCTCGTGGCTGTGGTAATAACTACGATTTTATCCAATTTGGCAGGTTTGGGGGAATTCACGTTCGGACTGTCACAACCAATTGATTTTCAAATTGCTCTGAATTTTCGCTCCGTTCGAACGCACGACTAACACACGGAGTGCATTTGTAATTTCTTCCGTTGTTGCGGCTGATGTTCTTTGATGTGCGTTTTGGAGGCATTTTCACGTTTGAAAACCACGCTAGGAATTAATATCAATACGCCCTCATCTCCAAGTCAATTATTACTGATTTTTATGGCCCAAAATGTAAAAAGTTGCAAAGGGCTTTAAAGAGCAGGAAAAGCTCTGCGCTCTACAGAGTGAGGTTCTGAATTATTGATCATCTGTGGAGTTAAGAGTCCTAAAATCACCTAAAACAAACCCAGCACTCACAAACTCAAAAACAGGACGTGAAGCACATTAGTGTGATGGATCAGCGAGAAATGACGTGTTACAGTGATTTAAAAAAACCTGCAGTGCATTTCAGACTCTACTCGTGTCCGCATTTTCTTAAATGACACGACCAGAAGGAAGATGCGCCGCAGCTTTTACGCGTGTTGTCCTCCCATCATCACTCGAGCGGCGGAGGACGTTTTACCACAACATCCTCTGTTAACCATGGACTCCAAGAGCTCCTCTCTGCCTTCAGGGGGCGCTGCAGCAGCAGACGTGTGGCGTGTGGCGTCCCCACTGCAGTTGGCATCAGCTGAGCTCCACAGAAACAGTCTGACGACACATTGAGAACTAAATGCTGATTGTTGTTGGTTCTAAATAAAGACGGCTCCGTCTTTCTCCCGTGTGTTTTCCGTACGTCGTGTAAGATCTGTGCTGTACCGCTCACCGAGGGTCCTCAAGCTGAGGTGATACCTGACAAAAGGCCGCCCCTGAATATAAACGGTCCACAGATGATGGACTTTGCCCTCCGTTCACGTCGTCTGTGATGTTCTCACTTTTTGTCTTTGTAATCTGTATCATGGATGCGAACTCAGGCTGCGGTCAAACACACAGTCCACACGCCCGCCGTTCTCTACAAACCCTCATCCTGTCCTGGGCCACGGGGGGGTCAGAGGCTATCCCAGCAATCACTGGGTAACAGACAGGGGGCAACTCAATCACACCATTCACACCTATGGGGCATTTAGAGATTCCACCTCTGGACTAAACTGCAGCTTTTTGAAGGAGTTGAGGGCCAGGAGGAAACCACAACACACACATGCAGGTTGAATGCGTAAAGGTCCCAGCAGGATTCGAACCTGCGACCGTCCTAACTGCCGTGGAGCAGCGTGTTTTGGATAATGTGACGATGATGATTTGTGTCACTTGCTGCTCCAGTGGAATCACGTTTACATTTCTGCCTCTTACATTCTTTACATTAGGATGACAGATTTAGTTCCTCCCAGATATTCCAGCATCCTTCGTATCACTCTGTGATTTGAGGATGTGGTGATGAGCACAGACAGTCGTTGATTTCAGAGCTCATCCTCAGGTGGACTCTGTATTCACAAAGGTCCACGCAGGGCTCCACCTGACCTTTGATGCTGTTGGCCTGAACTGCTGGATGGAAGGAAAACATTTTCACTCCAGGATTTTAAGCCAAAATGTAGCAGTGGTTGAGTTTTATTGACATCTATTGGTAACAGACAGACAGGCAGACAGACAGACAGACAGACAGACAGACAGACAGACAGGCAGACAGACAGACAGACAGGCAGACAGGCAGACAGGCAGACAGACAGGCAGACAGACAGACACGGTAATGGCAAGGTCGAGCTGTGAAAAACGCTGCAGAGAAGCAAACGATGGCCGTGATTAAATCAGTGATGAGACAGGAGACAAACACTCACAGAGCATCTTGGTGACCTGTCTCCTTCGTCTGATCTCTGTGTGCATCTTCCTGCGGGTTCTCGTACTGGAGTTCTTCCCCAGGGTCCCGCTGGAGTGCTGCCTCTCTCTGCTCAGATGAAGACCCATCACCAGGTACAGCACGCTAATCACCATCATGGGCACGAAGAAGAAGCAGAGGGTGGTGACCTGCATGACCAGGTTATAGATCCACAGGGGTTTGAGCACCGTGCATATGGCCGAATCCTCCATCCTCTCCGGGAGGTAATAGACGCCGTGCAGCGACGTGTTGGGGACGGCGCAGATCATAGACACCAGCCAGATAACGCCGATGACCCGCTTGGCGTGCTGGTTCGTGGCCAGGTAGCGTGTTTTCAGAGGATGCACCACGGCGATGTACCTCTCCACGCTCAACGCCGTGACGTTGAGGATGGAGGCGAAACAGATGGTCTCAAAGAGGAAGGTCTTGAAGTAGCAGCCCCCCTCCCCGAAGGGGAAGGGGTAGTTCTGCCACAGGTCGTAAACCTCCAGGGGCATCCCGAACAAAAGCACCAACAGGTCGGCCGCGGCCAGGCTCACCAGGTAGAGGTTGGTGGGGTTACGCATCTTCCTGTGTTTGGCTATCACCACGCAGGTGAGCAGGTTTCCACACAGGCCGACGAGGAAGATGAGGAGATAAGCGCTGGCGATGGGGAAGAAGAAGGGAGACCGTTTCGGGCCCAGGATTTCAACCAGGTTGACTTCGTCCGATCGGTCGGCGCTGAGATTCCCGGTGGCGTTCGGCGGCACGGTGGCGTTGGAGGAGCTCTGCATTTCAGGGAGGAAATCTTCACCAGAGGAAGGACGGCATGCCGAGCTGATTTCATTCAGAGGGGCGGCGGCTGTGAAAAGACAAACAGAGCAACGAAGCAGCTTATTTGATTTTCACTCTCTCCGTTTGATGAACGGGGGTCCCCGTGCGGTTCACGTTCCCGCCTGCCTCCTCTTAAAATCCCACTTTTCTAATGGCGGCGATCATTTTTCAACCGGCCGTTTTTTTATTTCAAATCAAACACCGGATCCAAGTGCAGAGCAGAAACGGCTCCCGGTTCTTCATTTTACGTTTATTCCCTCTCTGGTCTGATTTCTAACAGCAGGAGGAAGTAACGACAGCAGGTCGGCGGAAAATCACCGCTGTAATTCCATATAAGATGTAGAAAGTGTTGCAGCGAGGCGATGACGCTCGTTCAAATCAGCGCCTGTTCCAGGACGGTCCGTGGGGGGGTTCACCCGTCCTGACACCCGGCCCTCCTCACTCTCCCACTAAATGTCCACCATGTTGTCACAGGACAGACTGCCACCAGTGTCAGGTCAGACACCTCTTGATAAAAATCCAACACGAAGAAGTGTGTGTTACAACAAAAACACCCTAAAGAACAACGATGAACTTTTGGTCCTCAAAATTTGACGGCAGACAAACATTGGAGGCAAATATTTTCAGAACAAAAACCTATTGGATGAATAAGACAGAGACCAAACGTGACGTGTTTGTGCGTGTGTGTGGCTCGTGTTTTGTTTTGCTATTTGCCAAAGACGGCCGGTAACGAGTCTCTGCCAGGAATCCACAGCACAACGCTGATTCTGCCAGCAGAGATTT
>OMNV01014269.1:5266-15604 GCA_900303265.1 Brotula barbata
TCAAATCACATAAAACAGGTCAATGGAAACTCTTTTGTTTTGAGAAATGTGCTTGTTTTGCTCCCATAGTGGGAGTCGGCAATCACAGCAGCAGGTGATTCCACTGATTAGTTCCTAATCACTGGCTGAAGTTGTGCTAATCAGTTAAATGATTTTGTCTGATTGAAAACCTGCAGCCTCTCGACCCTCCTCAGTTGCTGAGTTCTTCACACTTGGTTTTGCATCAATACTGAATAATCACTCAGGGAGAAATGCATCACAGGGGAAGCAAAGAGGACAATATATGAACAGAGACAGTTCAAGCAGACCAACCAAAAATGGCAGCAACAGCACATTTCTCAGATAAAGAAAGAAAGTGTTCCTAACAGAGCATCCGGGAATGGTTGGACTGATGAAATAAAACTTGGTTTCAGAACCTGATTCTGGACTTTGTTCCTGGTCCAATCCGTGCAGTGGATGGAGACAGAAGCCTGAACACACCTCTGATCTACACCATTCTTTCAGGTGACAGTTCATGGCCGAGTAGTAAAAAGCCTCGAGGCAAATTGTTACCAACTGTATAGTCACATCGGGTGGGTTTCAACAAATTAGGTGGTCATTAGATCACGTGTACCCCCGTCAATACATCTTCCTCGCTGGCTAAAAGAAACGCCGGTCCCGATCTGGAAGCCCTGCGTACGTTTGGGCAGACCTTCTCGCCTGCTCTGCACCGTGTGTTGCATCGTGAGCTGAGATTTATAAGGTATATAAAGACCGTACGTCTATTTTGGCTTTATAATGGCTGATTGATGACAGAAATCAGTGCTGCGGCTAACGTTACCGGGCGACGTATGGTGTGAAATTCTCTCATTTCAGAGACTTTTCTTATTCTCTTTTCATTATTGCCCATAAATAAAGGCAAAGTCATTTTCATGAAAACACGCAGTATTTCTTATCCGATGACTCAATTAATCGCCAGAATCATCGGTAGAATACTCTACTGCTGAAAGAATCAACAGCAGCAGCCGTACACACGTCATCACTGTGCCGAGGAGTGCACGGTGGATCTGAATCTGTGTGGCTTCACCTCGTGTCTGTTGGAAACTGAAGACTGGAATCTCATTCACTGGCTTCACTCGGTTGTTTCCCCGGACTACGGATGAAGATGCTGTGCAGTCCAACACGAAGTGGGACACCTGCTCACCCTATGAGACTATCTTGGTGTTTCACTCCCGTCGCTCTTTCTCTCTCACAGACACGAAAAGAAAATGAAAAAACACCCGTGCGGACCACTTCAGCCAGAGTGTGTCTGACATTTATGAAGCGCTTTAGAGGAGATTTCAAAATATTGCAATAGATATCATGTATCATCATATACTGCCTAAAAATATTGCATTATTATGGAAACTGTGGTGAAAAGCAATCACAGCACAGATCGGCTGAGGTTGATCCTCATCTAGTTACAGCCTATGGAATAACAAATGGTAAACGGATCACAAATATGTTTTACATCAGCATAAAAAACAATTAAAATGTCTCTCTAAATTCAAACCATTTCCTAAAAGGTTCTTCTGGTTTGTTTTCTATGACAACATGGACAATGTTCCAATTTAATCACTTGTTATGGTGATCTAAGATTGCTGAGATTTGCAAGTCCAAGATGTCACAGATGCAAAGCAAATTAATTTCAATTAATAACTGTAAAGTTGTGATAATTACAGGGAATGATGACTTCTCTCTATCTTTGACAAACAGGTGGAGATAATGGCAGGTTTATGATTGACAACCAGACAGGAGAAATCACATTAAAGAAAGCTGTGCAGAGCAGAGAACCGAATCCAACATTCAGGCTGCAGATCATGGCGAGTTTCAGCCTTCATTCTCCTCGTTTACCTCTTCGTTTGACAGAAAAGGCCCTGTTGTGTCTAACAGACTGTCCACCTCCTCCAGGCATCTCAAATCAACGATCCAATGAAGTACAGTGTGGCTGTAGCCCTGATTAGCACACTAGCCGAGAACAACTTCCCTCCGCTTTTCAACAGAAGCGCATATAAGGGCTTTGTCATCCAGAGCTCCAGCCCTGCAACCATTGTCTGCACCTACGGAAACCAGGTGTTTCTCATCCAGGCCAAAGACCACGACTTCACAGATGTAAGGACGCATATGTGAACGATTCATTGTCATCAGATTGATTTTTGATTTGATTGTCTGTTCAAACAAACTGTCCACGTCAAATGGACTTCGGTCATATTTGGTGGGAAACACAAGAGGTCCCGTCTCATTACACCATGTGTTTGTTTTTAGGGTGTTAATCCAAATATCCATTATTCCCTCCATCCACCATCTGCTAGTGATGGATTTTACATCACAGACGAAGGAGTCCTGATCGCTCAGACTGACCGCCTGCAAGCCTTTGACAGGCGAATCCTTCAGGTATCAGTGGCACTGCTAATACTACTGCTACTCGCAACGACGCATTTTCAAAGACTACAAGAAGTCTGGAAAACATCAACTAATCTAATCCCAATTTTGCAATTTTAAAGTGATGGCAATTTTCCAAAATGCAACCATTTTCTGCTAAATTACATCCAGACTCAGTCACTGTCATTCACTCACCAGGTCTACAAGTGTCGGCGTACCACAAGTTAAAGCCTCTAAAGTCTCCTCTACATCGACTTGAACATTTAATACGATACAGATCTGTTCAGCATTGCCTCAGAAAGCGAACTCCTATGATATTTGACCCGGAAACATCGATATTTTCAGGATCGATGGTAATTTCACGCTGCCCTCTTGTGAATATCACTCCATGACATGGAGCTGCTGATGTAGACATGCAGGATTTCATAAGATGTTCGTGTTTTGTCACTGGGTATCAAAGAGTTTCCATTCTAAGGACTTGTTTAGATGTAACACATTGACGTGTTTACTTACCACGGTCACTGACATTGTTGTATGTATGTAGGAATCTAAAATTTTGTAAAAATCGCAGGGCTATCGTACGAAAGGGATGGAAGAACGTTTCCTAGTTCAGTGAGCTCATTGTTCGTGGTGGTTTATTTGGTCTTGTGTTATAGGAAGTATTGCCTACAGCAGGATCCCATCAGAAAGAGCTTAGTGTAGGATTACAACTAAAAGCATCACAGTGTGAATCCACATCAACGGAGAGACAATTCAGCTGAGTCACGGGCATCCATAATGAAGACCTGGATCAAAGATGAAAAGTTAAAAGGACACTTTGGAACGTCCAATGCTCTGATTTTGCTGAACAGACTGAATAAATTGGACAAAGCCTCTGATTATTGTGTCTGTGATGTGATGTATGTTGACCCTGCAGGTGATAGCGAGAGATGAGCAATCAGGTGAAGTGGCAACAGCTTCGGTGGACATTGAAGTCCTACAGAGAGGTCAACCGGGTGAGCAAACGTGTAACACAAAATATGAGGAGAGAACAGGGAAGCAACAAGAAGAGATGGAAATTTGCCAGGCACTTTTACTCAAATACTCTATTAAATACTCTATTGTTCATGTGAGGGAATTTTTGCTCTGTGGTGTTGGTACTGTAACTCATGTGAATGATCTAGTGTCACCTTCACTCCAGTATACTGAGCTGCTAGCTTCTGATGCATGTGCACAAATGCGTTTGAAGCTGCGTCACAAAAGCATCAGGACCAAGTGAATGGACTGCTTTTATGTAGTTCTTTTATCCAAAGCGCTGTACAATGTTTGCCTGTCATTCATCCATTCATTCACACATTCACACACCGACATCTGAGGTAACCACGTAAGGCCCACTTGCTTGTCGGGAGCAATTCAGGGTTCCGGTCTTGCTCAGGGACCTTCGACACGGACGGGCGGGGATCGAACCCTTCGATCACTAGGCGACCACCCGACCACCTAAGCCACGCCGCCCTGTACCCGGACCACAACAACAAAGACAGCAGATTGAAATAGTTTAATCCCCTTTGGCCAGGGTGGGGGGTGGGGGTATCAACGAGTAGAATACTGTGGCTGTGCTGTAGTCCCGTATGTGATGTGAGGACGCCCAGAGGTTATCCACACTCAGGGGGCTTTAACTGACCACAACCTAATCTGTCCCACTGAAGGAACGTTAATCTACCTCCTTAACGAGATAACATCCATTATCTCCATGTCCATGTCCACCCCACGGTCAAAGACAATCAGTGCCCACAGCCAGGCCAAAAAAAAAACCCAAAAAACCTGAGAGGTTTTGAAATTCACTGCCAACTGGATGACAACATTGGATAACATATTTGGAGAAAACCTAAAGCTTCAAACTTTGTACAAAAATGAATTACGCAACTTATGTGTTGTGCCCATTCACATTCTTCTTGCTTGTCCAGTTCTTGTTTTCTCCTGGTGTTTCTGACAAAGGATCTCGTGTGACTTGTACCTGCTCTCCAATCTTTTCTCTGGCTGCAGTTCCCGGAGGTCCACTAGCCGAGGAGCAGCTATTTGGGGAAATGAACAGCGAACTGGCTGGAGGGATCGCTGCCACCCTCCTGCTGCTCTTTTTGGCAGCGTTGTTTCTGCTGGGTCGAATAGTCAAGAGGAAGAGAAGCCGACAAGACCCAATCAATCCAGATGCCCTTCCTCTGGGAAACCATCCCAGTGTGGTGAGAGTTGCTTACAAAACATTATAAAAATGATAAAGTAAAGGAGTCCACTGAATCCTTTCTTACTGTCCCCACTGCCACTCATTATTTGTTGTTGTTGTTTGTTGTTATTTGCATTACATAGAAGCTGCCAACCATAATTCTTTTAACCATTCACATTGGCCATCTTGTCAGATTCTGAGTTTAAATATTGTAAGAATTACTGAATCCCCCTCCCCCCACAATTCAGCTCTTAATATTCCAGGAAGCTGTGGCTTTATTGCTGATCTGCTCTGATCAATATTTAACTAATATGTCAAGGGACACGTGCACCCAGCTGCCTACCAGATATGTGTGTAGTGGCGCTTTTTAGTTTACTGGGGCTGAGATCATTCATGTCAGCGTTAAGACTGCACGCAGCGTCGTGCAGAGACCCTCCATGGATTTGGCTGGTGGATAGAGGGCCTCTTCGTCCTTCCTCCCTAACTCCCAACTGGACAGTTTTCAAACACGTTTTAAATTAATAGTAGCACCTCAGTGATGTGAAAACTGAGCAGGTTGGCTGCTACACGGGGTTTTTGTCAGGGACTAAAATGAAGGGACAAATATTATTTGACTGGAGATTTTTGCAGTGCATCCTAAAAAAACTGCTTGTGGACTAAGACTGCCATGAATGTGTAATCGGCATGAGAAAACAGTGCAGGAAAAGCAATTATATATTTATTCGCACTACGCTGGGCCTAAAATCTGTTGTGTATGTTACTTCTGCTCATGCTGCTCATGTGGTTGAACAGGCTGAGTTTGTCCACTGATGTGATGGTGTTGACCATCTGTACTTCCTTTGGTGTACATGTGCTGCACTTTTCATTGTATTAAGTGTTGTTGAGTTTGGTGGTGTGATAAAGTGGCGTTTAAATCGAATTGAGCTCTCACATGGTGACCACAGTGTGGGGTGAATATCACAGAAGAGTCACGCGTTGGGTAACATGTAAAAGTATAAAATGCACACACACAGACACACATATGCATGCGTGTATAAATAGCGATCAAAAAGGGCAAGGCTGCTGATAAATGAATACATGTTTAATAGAATACTTTGTAAAAACATAAAATATATAAATATAAATATAGGAGGAGGCACTAGATAAAAAACAAACTGAACTCTTCAATATAAACTTCCAAAACATAAGAAAATAGAAGGACTGCATAGACGGCAGGTAGTTTACGTTGAACAAACAAAATAATAAAAATAAATATACATATGTGAATAAAGTACCCCACCACCTCACGATGGCTATCTTCAATTATATTTGTTGCCATTTTCTTGCCTGTGTTGTGCACGTCGCCTTTCCTGATGATGGTTTATGTGAAATATTCCCACACTGCTTTTTTAGGTCTTTCTACATCTATTTACTATGAACAAAAACTACTACTATGGAATTCAAAATGAAGGCAGTTTCTGTATATGCTGCGTGTGCAGTATGTATATACGATCTATAATCAACTTTTCTTATCGGCCGTTGCTGATTAAGAAACTTCGATACCGATATACTGGAAAAATAACAAATTTCGCAACCAATAATCGGCCAGACCGATAATCGGTCGATCCCTAGCCTGCATTATCACTAAATATACAAATGAAAATGGTGAAAATGTGTAAATGATTGCTTGTTACATGTCAGAAAATATAAGATGAAAACATGACGAGAGATTAAAAGGAACCAAAGGCTGTCTAACGTAACACAAACTTAACGACAGTACCACCGTCTAGCACGAAACACATTTCACTGAAGTACACACACACGATCAAAATACGAGACAAAACATGCTGCACTTTAAAGCAAATGACTCACTCACATGGTCCCATTTCACAGGTTCTGGACCCACGTTAGACCTGCACACAGTCCTAGAAACAAACACGTAGACAGACTAACCGACCGACACGTTAGAGCTCTGTGGTAACTACAGTAGTTGCAGCTTCTTCCAATTTTGATAAATGTGCATTCCTGGTAGGAGCAAAGGTGTGACAATGACTGTAACTGGAGAGAAAAGCTACATTTTATGTGTGAAAATGAAATGAAAGTGTTGTGTTTAACAGTTGACTTCAAATCGAGCCATGTTCCATATGGAGGAGACGTCATATGACAACAAGGACTTCAGTGAAGACTACAGATCATCACATTCAGAAAGTCTTCATGGCCAACAGGGGGTCTACACCAGGAAACGTTCATTTCTCCTTCCCCCCTTAGGCTTCCCCAACAGCGAAGCCGAAAACAGTTCCGGGCCTGAAAGCGACGTACTGCCTGAGATCCAGTCAGGAACCTTTATGTCGTGGCACAAACGCGACAGGACAAGCAGCACGGAGACAGCGGTGATGGACAAAGTACTACAAAGTGTTAAGGAGGAAAGAGAATCTGTCCAAGAGAGACTGTATCCAGTGCTGGGACAGACACAAAGCCTGTCGAGAGACGCCGGTGCGAACTTTCGCAGTGACGACACCTGGAGGGTGAACGTAATGATGCTGCAAAAACACAGAGACGCAACTCAAGATGTAGAAAACCCGTACAGGACGATGCATGCGGTCATCTGTGTTTCTGATAATGACACAACGAGCACAGAGGAGGATCAATAAACTATATCTACGGTATATAAGGACATCTGTCCGTTATAAAATCTTATTTTCCTAAATTAAGTTAAATAAGTTCCACTCTGCAAATTAAAATTCAAACATTCAAGTTTGCACTCTAAAACACAGACTGAGTTTGTCTTTAGTTTTGACCTGAACAAAAGAGTTAGTTACCTCAACTTATTTTGTAGTAACATGAATGTTAACATTGGAAATTAGCAGCTTTGTTAAGATTTGGTTAGTTAGGCCTTCTAAGTTTTGCAAATACCTATCATTTAAAAGACGCAAACTTTAAGGAAAAAACCCTCATAACATTCCAAAAATAAATTATGACAGCTTGAGGTGAAATCTGTGGCGAGTTGATAAAGAAGTATTTGGCAGATATCGCAATAACGCAAATATCATCATCAACAGACGTGAAGTTTCCATTAAATTCATATTCTATGCTGATAAGATATTTGACTTAAAAAAAAGGATTTGAGAAAGTAATTTATGCCGATATGACCACATAAAATCCTGTAAAATCTGCACTTTCACTTCAGATGTTTCCATCTTATTTTGTTTACTACGGAATGAATGTAGAGGGACTTGGACTAAGCTTTCACTGCCACCAGCTGGCCACTGTGATACATACAAAACTGTAAGAACTTTTGCATTTTTGTATCAAAACACTATTCTGGAATGTACATTTATCGAAATCCATAACTGGAACATAATGGACAATACCAATAAAGTTGATTCATGATGCACCAGTGAGGTGAGTGGTGACTGTTATCACTGTTATCACCTTCTTATTAATAACTGATGTTTCTGAATGTAGAATAGAGCTGTGGTTCAAAATGAATGAATGAATGATGAGGGTCTTAAAGCGGCTCGGTCCATACTGTCAATGGATATAATATTTACAATGTGGGTAAGTAACTATTATAAAAGGTCCATTAAGTAGAATTATTAGTACAGTACAAGTAGAAATCAAGTCTGGCTAAAATGTTAAAATATACATAGCATAATTTCTAGGCGTGCATTGATCTAAATTCCATCCAACTACATCGATATGTATATAGACTCATCCTTCTAGTGTGACCTGCATCAATCTATGTCGGTTTTGCGATGCGTCGTATCATAACCGTGTGTGGTGTTGTATATCATGCTTCTGTTCAAATGTATCATCACACCTCTGGTAATTCATATCATATTTCCTCTCCCCAAGTTTATTCCTTTTTTCCTTAGATGTTAATGTTTTTTTCCTCATCTTGTGAGGACTTTAGATTTGTGATGCCCTCGGAGGCATTAGATCTAATATTGGACTTCAAATAAACATAACTTGGCTGTTGAATTTAAACTGATAGACTTTGACTTCCAATCTGCCCAAACGCGGCAGACTTTACATTTAGTAATAAAACTGTAGTTTAGTAGTTGAAAATGACGCCGTCTGAGTTCAGCACCGCGTGGGCAGAGCGTTGGAATCTCACAGCAAATGAAACAAAGATCTGTTTCCGTCAATCTCCTGACACCCGGAAGGGTGTCACCTGAGCAACTTCTGCAAATACCGAAAACACAACGACCGTCAAGCTACGGTACGAACGACACGACAAACAGGAAACACGGTGGGCGACCTTCACAATAAAGCTATAAAGATACAACGAGACTTTGGATTTATTTTGATTTTGTGTTCGTGCGTTCTTGCTCACGTTGTTCAATATCTACAAAATGCACAGTTAAATAAGCGAATCCATTCATAGGATTCTTTGCACTTTGTATCTGCACAACGTCTGAGGATAATTGAGAAATACAAAATTAAGGCAGAATCCACACAAAAGTGGGAGCCAATAAATAAAGACGATGTGGCCCAATGAAGCCGAGCGATGAGTTTAGAATGTTATCAAAACAAACTTGGAAAAACCACAGAGCACTTAGCCTACCCCAAACCTTGGGATTTACTTTGCAGACAGCATGTGAAGCCTTCCTGAGTGTTTCCAACAAAGAACAAACTGGACTTCCATCCTCTGAGACTTCACACCAGAATGGATGCAGCAAGAGAGTATTCAACTTTTCTGTGCAGCTCTCATGTGACAACAAATACAAACCATTACCTTCATTTTCCAAAAGTCCATTGCTTCACAGCGTAAGATTTGTAAAAAAAATAAAATAAATGTACAGTACATTTACAGTATATCAGTAACGTGGCTAAATAAATAAATCTGTGGTTAAATCAGTGATCTGGAGAAGCAATAATCAGTAACTCGATCCTTTTAATTATTGAGGCTTCGCTTGGGTGTGAGATGGGCCAACACATTTAGCAAACATCAAAAGTTACACGAGCCTCAAAACAACCACCACAAACATGAATTCAGCATTCAAATATGTACACTTTGATCCATTTTGGACAGTTCTAGAATGCACATTACTTAGTAGCAGTAGTAGTAACTGAAGTGGTAATTGGGTCCACTTTAGTTTAATTCACTTTTTTTCACATTAGTAATATCACGTACAGTAAAACATTGCTGTAGGTGGTCGTTTGAATCATTTTATTCTGAAGCCAAAAAACGCAAAAAAATATTTTGTACAGATTTACCCAGAATGCCTCTCGGTAAAGTTGGTATCTTTGGAAACGTTGAACTTTTCACTACAATTTAAAAGAAAACTTGGACCCAACGGTGGTTAATGGGTTAATAAAGTTAACCTGCGGCCGCTTTACCTGAACAGGTGAAGAGCAGCCCACGATTTCTATTCATGTCCATTCATTCATTCATTCACAAACAGGCACGGCGGCCAACAGTGACACAGCATCACCTTAAATCACCTTAAAAAGACCTTAAATCACCTTAAATACACCCTAAATACACCTTAAATCACCTTAAATACACCCTAAATCACCTTAAATACACCCTAAATACACCTTAAATCACCTTAAATACACCCTAAATACACCTTAAATCACCTTAAATACACCCTAAATACACCTTAAATCACCTTAAATACACCCTAAATACACCTTAAATCACCTTAAATACACCTTAAATCACCTTAAATACACCCTAAATACACCTTAAATCACCTCAAATACACCCTAAATCACCTTAAATACACCTTAAATCACCTTTAATCACCTTAACA
>OMNV01014274.1:0-10046 GCA_900303265.1 Brotula barbata
TTGTAGGTTTGTTTTTGTGAGTGTTTTCATAAATGGATGTTACGCACGGTGCATACACATTACCTTTGTTGGAACGCCGCCGCTCGCCGGTTGAATTTCATGCTCTTTCAAAGAGTGTACGCCTGCGTGTGTGCGTGTGTTTGTTTGTGTGTGTGTGGGAGGTGGGGGGTTGCTGTTTGTATAAATGCGTGGCCGTGCATACATATGTCAGCGCGACCATGTGTCACATTCAACATATGCTCCCGCGCAGCTCCCCCGCGCCTCCTTGAAGAGAGGCTGCACGGTCGCACACAGCAGGATTCACCCTGAGCTGATCCAGGGGGACAACGCCGAGCCATGTCCGGGGGGCCAAAAAGACAGTCGGAGGACCCAGGATCTGTTTGTCACCTCATTGCTACCATCACGTCCTCCCACCGCCTGAACGAAAAGGTCAAGGCCGGCGCTCCAGACCTGCAAACCTGCAGCACATCTGCACATACAAACATACACTTATCCATATATTCATGATGGTGTTATATACGTGTTATTATGCGGTTTGTGTGCCATAGTGAGGTTGTGGGAATACTTTGGACAAAACATAGGCTGGGAAAGGTATATATCAGATGTTTAGAATGGCTCTTAAACCGCACAAAGCCTGTGTTTGTCCAACTTTATTGCACGTATGAATGAGCCAAATCGAGTTCGTACACACCAAACACAACATACGAGAAAATATACATACGGGCCTACGTTATGGAAAGCTAAAGGGTTGTGCAGTTTGTCAAACTCTGCCAGACTCTGTCCATGAGTGTGTATGTGGTCCTAACAGCTGTCAAACGTTCAACTCAATCCCTTCTTCCTGTGCTTTTACTCTGAAAACTGAATACATGCAACTAGCCGTGATGCTATTTTAAAGACTCTTGATAATAATCATTTGGATCCATCTGGCACCTTGTTTTTTCACAATGGTGCCAAGATCTGACACCAGATCTTAAAAGGAGACAATGTTTAATGAGCGTATCATGTAATTATAGCATATGTAATATTGTGTCTATTTATAATGTGTTTTATAACAATCTGTTCCTCTCACCTCTTTCAGGAAGTGGTCCACGGCATCTTGTCTTTTATTTTATTAACGTGCAATAATTTCATGCTGTGGTTTGTGACACGTGAAATCTATTCTACTGGAATGAGTTGTTCATTTGTAAATATGTACACTCAATAAGTTCATGTACGTACGTGTCGTGCACATAGTAGAGATATAAATGACTTAAACAGGAAACACTGGAGTAAAAGTTTGTTAGCTCCTGATGCTAGTTTTACTAATGTATCATAAGTATTTTGGGGGATACTACTACTAATACTACTACTACTACTAATAATAATAGTGATAATAATAAAAAAATAAAAAACAATGAAAATAATAACAATAACAATAAAAATGATAAAGTATTAGGATTGAAAGTAAAACTTGTGATAGTCTTGAATGAATTTCATATTTATTTATACAACATAGAGTCAATCTGTCACATACAGGAAGAACTCCAAACCTTACTTAAACCAATGAAACTAAAAACAACAACAACAAAGCTATAATAGTCCTTTTTTTGGGATTTTCTCCAGCAAAACATCACATTTCGCCTATTTCAGAATTCATTTTGTAACGGGTAACAAACCTGTTTTGACCCAAACAGTGATAGTGTAAAAGTGTAAAAGCGTCAATTTCCCCTCAGATATGTGGTAAAAAGTAATAATAACAAAATCGCTATACTTCGCCAAAGTACATCTCCTTAGTCTTACTGTATTAGGTACTGTCATAAGTTATTTAAGCTTCGTTGTGAATACAGTAAAGTAAACATGAAGCTCTAAGGGTTCATACGGAGCGATGAGTCTCTTCCTCTCTGGCCGCTCCATCCACAGTAATTAGACATGAATGCACCGTGACACCGCTATCAGCTCACTGCCGGCGACAGCGATCTGGAGCCACATCCTGCACCTGCCACCGTTAACGGTACCTGACACCGGGCTTTCACAGATCCTGCCCCTGACACAGACCAGCCACTCTCCAGCCCCCCATTAGAGCACGAGAGCCCTACAGACATCTCTGTCCCCTCTCACAACTATTTATTAAGACACCTAAGTCTGGTCCCATCAACAGCTCCGGCCTTTCTTCGTATCTACCGGGACCTCGGGGGGATTAAAGCTCCCGATGTATGAATTATTCCAACACCGCCGCCACTGCCACATCGCTGATCTTTCTTTCTTGGTGATTTATTAGAAATTAAGAGTGTGTTGTGTGATTTCCCCGCCTGTTATGGAGGGACAGTTGAGACATCCAAACATAAATCTTACTTGTATTCAGATGATGCTGCATTTATTATTGTTGCAGTTTTCTGGCTTTATCCTGTTGCTGCAGGCTCAGAAAATAAAGGAATAAAAGCGTTCACAGTCATCGATAACAGAGAAAAGCCAACTGAACTGATAAAGGCCAAGTTTGGTATGATGGGTTTGATGATCTATTGGAGGATCTACGGTGGGCGTGGGTATAAATACTTGCAGGTTTGGAGTCGAGATGAGGGCGGACTGGGTACTCGCTGGTCATTTCTGATTCTAATTAGAGGAGAGAGAGGTGGAGAGATGTGGAGGTGGACTTCCAGGATCAAATCAACACAGGCGAGCTGAGATCGGACCGAAAATAATGATGAAACCAAACCAAAATTGGACAAACAAACACGTGCATGCGTGGAATAAAAGAGGTTTTCTCCAGACGCTTCCATTCCATCGGCGTGCCAACACCACTCCGTTCCTTTCAAATGTAGTTGGCAATTATTTGCTTACACTTCAGCCTCAGCACTTCAGATGATAAAGTATATTGAGGCGTGTTTGTTGTGAGTTTGTTTTGGAGTCTCCACTCGTGTCCACTCGTTGCGTGATAAAGACATTTTAAAAAATGAAAGAATTCTTCAAACAAACTGAGCTGCACTGAAGGCAATCTTCCAGCGTGACTTAATTAGCCATGAAATGGAAACGACTCGAAGGATTAATGTGAGTTTTCTGCGGTCTGGAGCGAATCCTGCAAGAAAAGGAACCACAAAAGTCGCGGTGCGCGGCGACGTTCCGAACAGGTACCGCTGCTGCACCGGGCCGACGTCGGGGTTCCGGCTTTTCTGGCTTTAGTCTGCAATATTCTCTCCGCCTCTCCAGACTTGGAGAGCAGCACCCAAAGCTGTGTGCAGTTACACGTCTCTAATCCTGTAATTACTGGCCCATCAGTGCCTAGTAAAACCATAATTGGAAGCAGCTGCCTATTTGTTTTTGTCTTTTCCTCTCCCAATCTGCACCATGACCAATCTGACATTTGCAAACACATCTCCGCACCCTCAATAGTGGCTATTTTTTTTTTTAACAAGTGAGGAAAAGTTTGGCCCAAATTACATTTGGCGAGACCCGTGCGCTTACAGAACGGTGCCATCGAGTGTGACAACCCCTTCTCAAATATCCCATAATTCCAGAGGGCACAGTGTTTGGCTAAAGTATGAGTCAGACACGAGGTCCAGCGGTACTCGGAGCCAAACAGCAGACCTGGCTCCGACGGATGACATGACAGGACTTGACTCCGATGTTCAGCGTAGGAGAATGCTGCAAGAACTGAAGCCCGATGATGTAACTAAACAAAACCATTCCACCATTCTCCACAACACACGGGCAGCCTGTTGCTAATAGCCGACGGCAGGGATCGGGGTCACAAATAAAGCGACGTGACAGCATACTGACACCGTACTTCATAGCTGGAATGGGTTTGGTCTACGTTTGACACGAAGACCTCACCGATGTGTCTGTGCCGTCGTTACAGAACAAGACAGAATTCACACAACATATGCTTTAGTGGTTTCATGCTTGTCTCAAAACTGTCCAAGATGCTCCGAGTCTGTGCTAAATCTGTCCCGTGTAGCAGCGGTGGAAACACTGGAATAAGGACGACCGTGCGGCGGACACAATCACATTTTGTGTTGTGTTAGCTTCTGAAAATGAAGAGTTCGACATTCGACTTTTGTTTACTAGCCTACGCTAGCTCGTAGCCTACGCTAACTCGTAGCCTACGACGTCAGACATCTGCTGATTGTGGATGCTCGTCAACCTTATTTAACCTTTATTGGTTCTGTTTTTCCACCGTGATGTTACTTTGACCGTCTCAATTTGTCTCACAAAATGTTTTCTATCTGTTTTGGATGACGTTGCGGTGAAAATTTCGAGAACGACACAGTTTACGGATTCAACTTTAATGTTGAATTCATCAACGATTGATTTAATATCTATTTTGCAGTATGTTGTTGTTTTTTGAAAGCTGCATTTGCCCATTTTGGCCATTAGCAGTTTTTTTAGACTTAGTATGTGCAATTAAATGGAAAAAATTTATTTGTTTACTGTAAATGTCAACGAATCACAGAAAATATTGTCGGGGGGTTTTCAGTTGAAAAATTTAAACAGTATAATTTTAAATATATGCTGCAACATTAACAGAATTTTAACACTTTTCATCCAGTTGCATTAAGTAGGACATAAAGTAACTGGATGGAAATTTTTGCGAATCTAATTAAATGTTTTCATCCACAGTATTTTTCTGTTTTGATTTACATTTATTTAAGTGTTATTTATGAGCTTTAAATATACAGGAAGCGTTCTGTGCGTTTTTGTTTATGCCCCACGTTTGCTAGAAACCATTTCTACCTTTAGAATAGCTCAGATTTGTTCAACTTTACAACATCTTTTCCAGAGTAAAACACAGCGATATAGATGAGGGTTTATTCTGCTGTGGAGCAGATGTCCCACATGCCATAATAAGCTCCATTTTTTATTCTGTTTTCATTGCGAAGGTCATTGTTTGCTTTCCTCTCCCTTGTATACATTACATTTCACAGTCTATTGCTTCATTCTCATGTAATGACTTGCAGGCTCCTCTGTGTGATTTGCCAGAAATGAAAGCAGACATGACAGGGAGAATGACTTCAATTCTCTTCAGCAGCAGAGCTAACATACCCTCAGTGAAAAAATACGCCAGATAAATAACTAATAGAGAAGCAGAGAAACTATCGAGAAATACAATCACGAAGCAATAAGTTGCACAACAGAAGTCTGACTGGAGAGAAATGACATGATTATAGTTGTTTATGAATCAAAATGGAAGTTATTATATTTCTTTTTCTTTTTTTTTTACAATTGTGCTTCGAGGGAAAATGGAGGGCCGTCCAAGGTCATAAAAACATGTTTTTTGGATTCAAATGCTACAAACTGACTTCATATGCAAGGTATTGCCACCCAGTTGTGTTTTTTTTCTTTGTCATAATAAACATTTCTGCAAAGAATTCAAGTAAAGTGTACAAAAGGCAGAGTTACGTTTAGGAAATTAAATTTGCCAACTTAAGTCGAAAGTTATGCCACAAATGTGAATTGTGATTGTAACAGATTTTTATTAAATAGAGCATAGCGACGCCATCTTTGTTGTTTTTTTGGTACGCCAAACGCCCTTATGTCAACCATGTTAAGTATGCTCAAGTCTGGTCATGATTATTATTGTGATTTATGATACAAATAAGAATGCACACAGTGAGTATGGTAGCAAATATGTGAATGAAGACGAGCAGTCAGCTGTCTTGCTTCAAAATTAGCACAATTAGCGTGTACTCTGAGTACTCTATGTAGACTACTCGTATGTGAAGGATGTACAGTAAACCCAAGATAGTAGAGTCAAAGGGAGGAAGAACAGCCATCCTCCAAAATTGAGATTTTCACTGTGCTACCTGAATGTCACATGACATCCTTCGTTGGAAAGAAACACGACCCCTGAACCTCAACTGTCAATGCAGAAAGTCTGCATTTGAATTATGAGTATTATTGTATTATAAGTTTTTTTTTTTCCATTTATGCATCCAGTAATCCAAAACTAATCGGTCACGAACATACGACCCCATCCACAAAGTGTGTACTTAAAGAGACAGGACCTACAACAATCTGTTTTCACTCAGTGTGCAGGAGGGAGGAATAGACGTGGATAGCTGTGGGTTATTTCCTGCGTGTTACAGCTTTGCACCTGTTTCAAAATAAACCCCTAAATCACCAGAACAACATGGGAATGTGTATCATATGTCTTTTTTTGCCATCGTCATCAGAATGAAACCATATTGACGCAATCATTTTCCCTGAAGAAAAGTAAAATCCCCTCCAAAACTATTGACACACAGACACTCGGATCACCGAATTAATGCACATGAGGTTCTTTTTCAGTTTATTATTCTTGGAAATAATTCTAAATCTAATAGGTACAACTAAGTTAGTGGCTAAACTGAGTAATGATATACTTGCGGCGTTATATGATATTTACCTTTTATATTGTAAGATACCACCGGTTTAATGCACTATAAAGCTTTCCTGTGAGGTAATAGCATTTCTTTATTTCAAAGTCAGTAGTAACATCATAACACAGAGCTTGAAGTAATAGAGGGCTTTTTCAGCAGGTTCATGGTGCTTGATACTGTACCTTTACCCAGCATGCCTCGGGGCTCATATTTTAAATGCTACAAATGTTGCAGCACACAGGATAATTTAATAGGTTTCTGAGTGCCAATCCCCAGGAGCCAACATGAGACAGGGAGAAAAGGAGCTATTCTAATGTGCGTTTGGCTCTCTTCCTTGACTCGGCTGCAACTAGCACTGATAGGAATGATGGTTTTTATATGTATCGCTTTCTGAGTGGTGGCAGATGTTCCGCATTCTCCAGCCGCGCTCCGTTCCAGAGGGAAATCAGGAAAAACTACACACTATAAAATTAAACCACTGACACTTCACCGGCCCTGAAACCAAATAGGGCCGGCAGCATCGGCAAGCTGGAGCGAATCCATCATTTCTCATTTTTAGAGGGTTCCATCTGTGCTAACTTTCATTAACACTGGCTGTATCTATAGTCAAGTGTTTTTAATAGATAAACACCGCGCAGCTTATTCACCGGGGCCCATTGTATTTCATATCACACGGAGACATACGCAGTGTATAAGATTAGGAAAAGAACATATGGCAAAAATTTAGCATTGTCTCTTTTCATTGTGTACGCATGAAACAATTCACATTATTTAAGCCACAGGTTCATTCTGCTCTGACTTGCCAAAGCAACAATTAAAACCTGTGTTCCAATATGAATCAAATATTTATATCTGACGCTGCAAATGGATACAACGCCGTGATGGATGCTTTGTGTGTTTTATTGCGGGCCTAAATTCCAAAAGGGATTAGTTTCTGTTTATAGTGTGATCCTCAACACACTGTGTACCTTCACTGCACCTTTTTGTTGAGCTGTGCTCGCTTTGATAAAGAGGTTTTTAAAATGTGTCAGAGGGATGAGTCATAACACCTGCACAAAGCATCAGCGAGTACAGTGTTTGCTTTTTCCTCCTTGTTTTTTTTTTGTTTTTTTTACTTTAGAACGGCACACAAAAACTTGGAAATAAATGATTTCTCCGGCGTTCATTACTTCATTTCTTGTGTGTTTTTGTAATTAAATGTCATTTCTCGGCAAACTTCTATACAGCGCATCACATAATGTAGAGTGTGTGGTCATAGCATTGCACCACGGTCGATAAGAATTGAGAAGTTTGTGGATATTTGAGAAAATTATATACTGCTGCAGTAACGAAATAAATAAAATAACAACATAAAATTGGAATAATTCTTACAGTACAGAAAAACAAAGAGGAACTGATAAAATGAGCTGCGAGCAGAGGGATTTTTGAGTCAGTATTTCGGTCTTTTCGAGCATCTACTCAGACAAACCCTTCAGATAAACCAATCAGGAGAACGTGTCTTGGCACTGTCTTGAGGTGAAGTTTTGAAATTTTGCCAATTTTGACAACAACTCACATTGAGTCAAAACAGTGTGGGTGCGCTGATGCGCTGTGTGTGGAAGTATGCCAAGACCTTCAGAGTCATGTGGTGTGGAGAGGCCAAATTATACTTTGTGCATACATGGACCTGATAAATAAAGACAGACATCTAACAAATGTCTTCATCTGCTTACATCAGCAGAGGGACCACCCTCTGTATCCAGGCAGGCATCTCTGCACCTGAACGAGCCAACTGCACTCTGGGTAAAGTATGGAGGGACGAACCGTGGACGGAGGCAGGGCAGCGGTACAAGTAAACAAAAAAGTAAATGAGAAAGGCCTTGATGTTGGTTGTGTCCGTACTCAGCTGTTCTGTTTCATTTGTTTTGGAAGCCCGATCCAAACGACGTGATTATCCTTAAGATAAATAAAGTGATTTGGATTATACCAAATAAAGAAATCTGTTGAATCATTTCTAGCTCAGTAAAAGGCGATTGCTTGTTTTATTTCCCTTTGATTGGATTGCTCTGTGCTCCGTCGCCCGTATAAAGTCACGTTTTGTAATATGAATCCCTTACATGTAATCTGTTACCCTCCAAAACTACCTCCACTAGTCGCCCATGACATCCAGTTGAACCTTGATAAGGGGATTAGACCCGGGGCATTATGGAAATAGGAGAGATCAAAAGAGGACCAGCTATGGTCAGACTGTTCATGCAGGTAGACTGGTGGAACAAAGCCTTTTTAATTACCCTTTTAATTGCCCCTTTAACAGTATGAATTAGCATTTTAATGATGGGTGTGTAATTAGGGTGGAAAAGGCTACGAGAGCTGCAGGCTGCTAATAATGCCTCTCAGCTCGGAGATCACAGCAACAGGAGACGAGAGCAGCTGCACCTGAGCGCCGACACACACACACGCGCGCACGCACACACTCCTCCATGCTATTCACCCAACAATAGAGAGATGCTCCATACACACACGCGCGCACAGACAGACACACAGAGCAAGAATTCATACACGCAAAACACATTCACAAGTGCGCGTGTGCACACCTGTCGGTACACTCACACACACACACACACACACAAAGTAGAGCACAAAGAATGAGGCTGCTGGGGTGAACAGCAGATAAAAGACACATAGAAAAGCAGCGACACAAACATGTGCATACTTACACGCTCACATGCACACATTAATCCATTATAATAAACATTAAACAGGTGATCATCAGTCACCACTGTGCAGTGGGTGGCTTATAATAATAACAGATATGCACGCTGTTACACACACACGGGCACAGATAGCCACGCTCTTACACACAGACCGTAGCTTTGAGGACCCCGGCAATTACACCATTTACAACCACCCCCCTAACAGCTTGCATGTGGAGACTGGAGCACAGTAAAGGATGAGAGTAGTTTGGCTAAAGGCTTTCCAGCTAATTAAAAGACTGACGCAGCCTCCAAATGACCATTAGAATCCATTTGGCTGCTATGCAATAAGGCAGAGATGTATACAGGATATCAGCAGGAAATGAGAGCGAGAGGAAATGCACGGCATCAAACACGCCA
The DNA here is from genome assembly GCA_900303265.1 of Brotula barbata. NCBI lineage: Eukaryota > Metazoa > Chordata > Actinopteri > Ophidiiformes > Ophidiidae > Brotula > Brotula barbata. The sequence continues at coordinate 9,425 of OMNV01014274.1, forward strand.
TTTCTCTGTCACAATGAACGCCGTCGTCTCTGCTTACACACTAAGCGACGCGTTGATCTGCCCCAACAATATCAAACACGCGCTCGTAATGGTCTGTCGTCATGGAGCAATTCTATTATATGGATATGTAATAAAGTCGAGTAAACAGGCCTAAAGGAGACACGTGCGCCATGCGGGCTCTAATTATGCAGCATAATGACAATATTTGAAAAACACGGCAGTCGTATGTCACGTTATTATCCGCTAATGATATCTGCGGGCTAATAATGGAATAAGGAGCGTCCGCATATTGCGAATAAGCAGCGTTGTTGTTTTTTTGACCGGCGCTTTCTCTCTCTCTCTCTCTCTCTCTCTCTCTCTCTCGCCCTGACCTTAGCGTTGTGCTTTCTGACCGTTATTCAGCAGCCTGTAGTATTTATGAAGAGACACTAATAGCGCTCTGCTTACACGTCTTTATAAGCTGAAAAGCTCCAAACCTGGCACGTTTCTCCTTTTAATGTTTACCTTCTCTTTATTTGTCTGACCCCTCACCAGCCTTTGCATACAGTCTGAAACCTGCACCTCCTCTGATCAGCGCTGCCCTTTTAAGGCTACATTCATATTATTTTGTCCAGAAGGAAAT
>OMNV01014284.1:0-12665 GCA_900303265.1 Brotula barbata
CCCCCCCCCCCCCGGATATGAACAAAAACAAAAAACACAATTTTGTCCTGAAATTCTGCTTAGTAGCGTAATCTGTGTGACGTGTATTTGATGTGAGAGGCTCTATGAGGTGTGGCGGACACCTGGGAGATAGTGAGCGTGTTTGATATCTGGAAGTGTTTCATGGAAGCGAAGGCTCTGTGGTGCGCTCTCTTTTCATGTCAGTTGTCCTGGGAGAGGTCATGTAGTGGGGTCCCTGTGTTGTCCATAAATCATGTAAAGTGACATGAAAGACAATATTGCCTTGAAAAGTAGTGTGTACAAGGCATTATGGGTAGGTCACAAAGCCTGAACCAGGAACCGGACGGCCACATTTGTTAAAAAGTGACATTTCCGCGTCACGTGCTAGCACTTGACCAATCACATCCTTGTTGTCTGACTACGGGTGGGTAAGAAAAAAATAACGTGAGGAGCAGAAAGCACCTCGTCCTCCTCTTCCTCCCTCGGCTCCTCTCCCTCTGAAGAGGCTCGTGACGCCTCGCCTCCACCAAAGACCCTCTTCTTCTGATGCCACCAGTCATAGACAGACCAGTGAATGCACAGACAAGGATAGACCGCCATCGGCAGGCTTATGATGACCCCAGACCTCGGAGCTGTCAGTGACCTCTGGACCATGCTTAGGACACGCCCCCACCTCCATACGATGTGAACCCCATGGAGTCACGCTGGGTTTTTTTTCCCCCTCATATTTGATGCTATGGATGATGAACATCCTTTCTTTTTTCTTTCCCATTGTATCATATGTCATCATTCCTTTATAAAGAGCTGCTATTTAAAGAAACGTTCTAATTTTTGTGTTAGGTTTAATTTCTTTCTTTTATGCTTAAAATGAGCAGATCAGTGACCTCTGTGGTTTTGTGTTCGTGTCGGATGCAGACATCATTACATATGTAACGTGAAACTCCGGGAATGAAAAAAGATCATGATATAAAAATGACAATATTCAGGAAGTTACAGGCGAGCTCGGTCACAGACGTTGGTTTTTTGTAAATTGCAGCATTTAGGTGTTATTTGCTCTTCAGAGAATGAAAGTCTAATTCATTCAAATGTGTTTGATCCAGAACTGTTTCGTGAATCTGGATCCCGTGCTGGCTCCCTGTTGCTCGGCCACAACAGTTTACAGCTCGTGAAGTTGTAGTCTTTGAGAGAATGTTGTGGAGACGTACACACGGAGTGAGAAAATAGGAACAAAGAAATCTGATTTTACAGGACGTTCCCGTCGTTGTAGCTTAACGCTGTTCGATTTGGGAATCCACCAGATACATTTGGCTTTTTATTGTGGCTTGAACAAACATCTATCTTTACACTGTTGAAGAAACAGATCAGAGATCCTAAAGGGTCCCTTCAAAGGCCCGAGGACCTGGTAAGTGAATACCAGACATCCCTAAATATGCTCCAGCTTATAAAAAAAAAAAGTCTTTGACCTAGATCCCACATAATTTCCCCAAAAATCATTACACTTTGAGAAATTCCCGGAGTATCACTTTTAGAATTGAGGGCGCAGTCTGACCTCCGGGCCTCCAGAGGGAGACATGCAGAAATGCAGAGACGGATGACGGACCGATTGAAGCACTGTTGCCTTTCTGCACGTCGTTGACAAAGCCCGTTTGGCCGTTCAGTTTGATGTGTGTGTGCGCACCATTCCCCGCTCGTAGAAGCTAAATTCTCCGACGTGTAGCGGGAAAATCAAAGCTGCCTAATGACCGCCGGCAACGCCGAGACCCCGAAAGATTTAACCACGCTTTGCTCCGCCTCTTTACCTGTAGTTTAACTGTGATCTGCACTACACGAGTGCTGCTTTACTAACCCTGACACAAATTCACATTTTCCTCTCAGTCTTACACACGAAGTCTTCAGTCGGCTCTCTGATCTGGAAGCGTAAGCGATCAGTCACTCATGCTCAGTACGTCTTCACCCCGCCCCTTCCTCCCGACCTTTTGTAATTGGTGGTCACAGAGGACGGTGACGCTCCGAATGCCAACGGTTTCTCTGGTAGCACTTTGGCTTTGTCTATCAGAATCTCTCTCCCGGAGTGGAGCGGAGTAAAACATCCACGTGGCCAACATTCAAAACTTGATTTTGACATATTTCACGGTGATCATTGTGTGTATATATTTTGAAATGTTCAACGTTCTAAAATTATTATTGAGCACTTTTACTTTTCATTTGAACCCAACATTGCGTTGTACTGCTATTGTACTTTTTGTTTGCTACAGTTTGTATTGGATTGTAGATTAGAATTTTGGTTTCAGCGATGCCAAAACGTAAAGGTTAAACTTTAAGTGCTAAATGTTTTGTACACTCATTAAAATGATGACGGCCTCCTTGACACCTAATTAGATTTTACTGTTTTTTTCATGTCCATTCGCGCATAAATTCTTCATTTTACGCCTTCCCAACTTTTTGACTGTACACAGAAACTGTAGGTTCTCCCTCTGTCGGTATCGGCGTGTTACAGCTGCCGGACGTGAACTCGACCAATCAGAACCCAGATCTCTGTATGACTGTTACCCAATCACACTCCAGCTTTATAAAATCAGCTTCTTGGTTTATTTTTGCTATAAGCTGCCACAACATTTCACTGCCCGTCGTAGAACAACGCTTCCAAACAAATTTCAAGGTCGTCTGCCCCGCGTGTTGTAACTCGGTTCCACGCAGGATGTGATGTCAGAGCGATGCGAAAGCACGTCCAGTCTGGAGGATTCCTCACTGGTAGTGTGCGACAGGAAACCAACAGCGTGAAGTCGCCCTCGTTCCAAACATCGCTGTCCTGTCCTCTATTTCAATAACGTAACGTTTTCTGCCAAAATTGGTGAAAATGCCAAATGCCAGTAGTTCCCAATGCCAATTTGATAGCCGGCTCCCATTAGTGATAGCCGGCTCCCATTAGTGATAGCCGGCTCCCATTAGTGATACCTGGCTTGAATGAATGGACGGACGGCTGTAGAGACAAACACGGAGGTGACAGGACGTCCACGCTTTCCCCCACCTGTCCCCAGCTGCGACTGTGATGGCTTCACTGTGCGCGTCGTGATATTCGTTTCTTCGTACCGGGGGTTCGTTAGCGATGTTACTTTGCTGTGAATTTGCTCGCTCTCAGCCTGTGTGGAAACGGTGTTAGGATTTATAGTTAGACGTAGGCAGCACCAAACAAAAAGCTGATTTGGGAACGCAGGAGATGGCAGTAAACAAGAATGTATTTCATAAATGGGAGAATCTCATCTGCATCACTTGGCTTCAAAATGTCTTAAAACGTGACAGCTGTGATTAAGGGTTGAATTTGTAGGGATTATTTTTACGTACACCTGTCTCATTCTTAGCCTGTCCTAGATACTCTTAGGGCCACAGCTTAAGGCCAAACTTTGGTTGTGTCGTGTGTTTGAAGCTGATGCTGTTATCAATAAACATAATTTATGGGCTGAAACTATGGAAATGATCGACCTGCAATCCTGCATGTCTCCAAGGAAACAAAGTGTGTTGCAACAATAAAGACTTTAAACACCTTTTGTATTTTTGACTCTCGTTACGTCCGTGGAGGAGATGTTTCGCTGCTTCGGTTTGTGTGATAAGTCAAGTCTATCTATGGACAATGTTCAAGATTTTCAAGAATATTTTGAGATTAAGTCGATGTTTTACAAGAAAAAATACGTACGTGCATGAATAGTTTTATTTTGAGAAAGTTGAAATGTTACCAGATTAGAAGTCAACATGTGAAAGGAATAAATTCAACGTATTTAGAGGAGGGGCGGCCCAGTGGATCTTAGCACAGTGGCGCGGGTTTGATTCCGCCCTGTTCCTTTACTGTGCCTACCATAGTAAAGGGGAAATGCAAAACAAATGAAAAGGAAAAGATTGAAATAATCTGAGATTAAACACCCGTTATAAGAATAAAGTCATATTTTCAGAAAATAAGTGAGTAAAGAAATATGTTTTCAATGTGAGCCTTATTAATGGCAGCTTCCACCTCCGTCCTGAACATCCTGGCTGGAGGCTTGATGCTGCTGCTGCTGCTGTTGTAAAAGTCTTTTAATTGATTTTCACACACATCTTGGTAAAAGATTTTTCATACGTGGTGTCTGACCTGACATTCAAGGGAAAATGGTGGAAGCAGCGCAGTGTCACATGACAATGAGGTTGACTTAAAGGAAGTGTTAGGAAACAGTCAGGGGGTATCTATCTATCTATCTATCTATCTATCTATCTATCTATCTGTCTGTCTATCTGTCTGTCTATGAAGGTATGTAAAGAAATCAGATGTCTTCACACTCACTCTTCCTCCCATTAGTTTGTCTGATCCTCCCTGATTGCCGCGTCCTGATTTGTCGTTAGGTTTGGATTGAGTTCTCTATAGTTGAATGTCAGCCTCAAGAGGAAACTACACAAAGCTTCAGATTATCACTTTACAAACTAAATCTGAACACTGAATAAGTATGTAGGTAAGCATGTTTGTGTTTCTGATAAAGAAGTGACCCAGGAGAGAGTTTGATTGTTTCATGGGGCGTGGTTTAATTGTCATATTTTACAACCAAAATAGTGTTTGTTTCGGCACATACACATAGCCACGACCAGACTATGCACGGATTGATCCCAGGATGTTACAGAGAAGATGGGGGTAGAGATGATCAAGACTGACAGGAAACAAGAAATTAGAAATGAAGAAAAGGGAGAAACAGAGAGGAGAGGAGAGGACGAGTGAGAAAAGGACACAGTGAGAGGGATGGAGGGAACAGAGAGAGGAGTGGAGTGTTCTTGATGGGAGGAAGGAAGCAGGGAGTAGCCAGTCTGCAGAAATAACTTAACAACCAGGCTACCCGTCGATTTTTGAAATATAAAAAACAAACACAGACAGTCACTCAGTCGCTGCTCGTCTGTCCGCTTTACTTCTGGGCGGGGATCATGCCGTCGATGGACTCTCCCTTCTCAAGCTTCTTCTCCATCTCCACCATCAGTTTGACGCCATCAACCACCAGCTGGACCTGGGCCACCTCGGAGGAGCCCAGACGGTCGGCGTTGGAGATGTCGAACACGCCACCCACGGAGGCTGTGTCCACGCCGCCTGCACAAAAACAAAGAGGGCGTGGCTTAGTCCAGGGCGGGAGCAGGCAGCAAGATTGACGTGTACAATTGGATGTTTTCACGGGTCTGTGTGAGATGGAGCTAATTTACACTAAAGTCAAGAGAACTTCTATTATGATCTGACCGCTACGGGTCCAGGTTTGGTACCCGCTCCACGTTCCTACCTGTGCCACGCTTCTGCAGACGCAGCCTGGTCAGGATCTCCTCAAACTTGGCGTGTGTGCTCAGCTTGGGCAGCTTGACGTGCACGCCGCCGCGCAGGCCAGTTCCCAGGTTGGAGGGGCAGGTCAGGATGTAGCCCAGGTGCTCGTTCCACATGAAGCCGTGGTTGTGCTTCTTGAAGATTTCCTCGATCTGATGGAGACGGGGGCGGTTTAGGGTTTAGTCAGGGGTCGTCAAGACAATGACAAAAAGGACGGCGCGCACGTGACCTCGCCGCCTTCTGTGTTACCTTCTGCAGGCCGACGCAGAAGCGCCTGAAGACCTCCTTCATGTTGCCTCCCTGCTGCATGGAGATGACACGCAGGTGATCCTCCTCGTTCACCCAGACCAAGAAGGTCTTGTTGTCGTTGTGCCTGAGGGACGAGAGTCCAGATAAGAAACGCTGCTGGACAGCACTAACAGCAGTAAGGATCGGGTCTTTGCGGCCATATTGCCCTCACCAGATGCCCCTGGCGTCGGGCCAGTCACGGGCCATGCCAGCACAGGTCAGCAGGGGGGACACGGGCTTGTCAAACAGGAAGTGATCGGCGATCAGCTGCTCCTGCTCGGCATCGGTCATGCCGTCCAAGGGGTAGTACTTGCCCTTGAACTCGCCTTCCAGGCTGGCGAGGGCTGAGAGGAAAGAAAGGGTTGAGTTATCGTGGGGGGTCTCTGGGAGTCCGCGTCGTGTAGAGACTCTGTTTAATTGACCGATCGATATATGTCACTGATGTTTATCAGCATTTACCCTCGATGGACAGTTTCTCCACGGCTCTGCGCTCTCCACGGCTGTTGTGGGGGGGCAGGGTGAATCCCTTGATGCTGCGGCCGGTACGCACGCGGCTGGACAGCACGTAGTTTGGATCCAGATCGTCTCCGCCCTGTGGAGTGAAGGAAGAACAAAAAGAGACACCGAGTCACGATGGTAAAAGATTTTTCAGGCCTGCGGACTCGTCGGCCTGTCTCGCCCCCTGACCTTCAGGTTCTCGAAGTTCAGGTCAGTTGAGTGCTTGTCGGTGGGCTTGTAGCCACCGTGACGGTCTGAGATGATGGGGTCCAGCAGGTCCTTGAAGACCTCGTAGGACTCCTCATCACCAGCAACGCAGCCGACGGTCATGATGAAGGGGTGGCCTGCCGAAGACAAAGAGGATGAGGATGCCGCTCTGGATGTGTCTACGTGTGTTTGTGGGGTGTTACTTTCTGCTCCTCACCAGGGTTGTCCACGCCGGTCTGGATGACATCATCCACGGTGAAACCGCTGGGGGTGGACTTGCCCCTCAGTTTGTTGTAGATGTCCTTGGTCAGCACCTGCAGCAACGCGACACGGCGCAGGTCAGTGATGACAGCGCCAATACAACAACACGAGCAAACCTTTATCGTGGCCTACATAACAGCACAGGGATCCATAAGGGTCCGTTCACAGGCCCGGGGCCCCGCTAGGTGAGGCCAAATATCTAAACAGCATCGCATCACTGAGTCACTGAGTCATATGTTGCAGTGATGGATTTGAGACAGAAGGGGGCAGCACAAACGGCCCTTCTCATGATGTCATATGTAAGCTTTTCTCTCATTGGTGGCGTGTTGAAAGCCACGCCTCTCCGAGAGCGCGGTTCACACCTTGGCCATGTGGTTGTTGTGCAAGGACAGATCGGGGAACTCCTCGTCCATGGCGAACTTCATCTTGTAGTCGTTATGGCAGTTTTTCGTCATGGCTGCACTTTTGACTCTGTCTGTGGAGAGGAAGAAGAGGTCGTAGGTCAGAGGAACTCCAGCTCGTTCTCTCCTGTTGGATTAAAGCGTCTATGAATCTGAAAATTAGGAGACGACTGTTTGTCATTTCTGGCGATGTAACGTCGCAACCCAATACACCGTCAATTAATTAATCTGGTAAATACCAAGTTTCCCATCAGGCATTTCTCCGAGGGCTTTGAGCGCCTCGTCTATGAGGCCCCTGGCGAAGAGGAGGAACCTTCTCATTCCGTCGCTCCTCCTCCTCTCCTGCTCTCTATCTGCTCTACTAACTCGCGTGCTTTCCTCTGTGTCCTCTTCTTGTCTCACCGCCTGCACCTGTCCCCCTCACACAGCACCGATTATTAATAGCACCTCTACGACCCACAACCCCCCCAACTCCTCCCATTACTGTAAACTTAGCATTTCTCTCCACCAGCTGGGGGTCACAGCTGTCTGCTGTCTCCCACAAATCAACACAAAGAACCTTTCACTCTGAGACGGACGTGTTGTTACACACGCAGCTTTTCTTAAATGATTTATGACAAACTATTGACTGTATGTTATTGATTAATATGTCGATGTTTCTTATTGTATATAACTGCCAAAGTAACTTAATCATGACCTTAAAATCCCACATAATCCTTCTGTCCTAGATTCTCTCTATATTGGTATTAAATATACCAACATACAACCATTTAAAATCATATAAAATGCATATTTTCACACTCGAGAACCTGGAATGTCAAATTGTACTGTTTGGCTCCTCGCTGTTAAACGTTTCCCTCCTCAAACCAAAACGTCTGACACGACGTTCTCGCTGCAGAACGCAATCTGAATGGCTGCAGGAGGTCCGAAATAGATTAAGACCTGCCCGCCGTGGTGTCGTTTACACGCCTCTCGCTCTGCCGCACAGAGGAATCCACTTGGAATTCTTGAGGTCCGTCTGATTTATGACGCATTTATGATCCACGACTAAATCAAGCGCTCCTAAACTATTTGAACAAGTTCGACCTGCTGGCATCAGCAACAGGTGACAGAAGCAACCTACACACACACACACACACACACACACACAATAAACCACAGGCACCGCTCCTTTCAGAGGACGATTCAGGACGACTGGAGAGCCACTCAGAGATGCTAAACCTCAACTTTTGATCGACCGTTTCATACAAAATTCAAAATGGTGGAAAATCTGCCAATAAAGTATTTTGATTCTAAAACATCAGGCGGAGATGTTATTGACAAAGTTTTGCTCTTGTTGCTATATGCCGCCACCATCAGGTCCGTTTACATTTCTTTTTTGATATCACAGTGAGTGCAAACATGCACACATGCATGACGAACATCCGGAGCCTAACCCCTGTCAACCTGCCAAATGTGATCCAAGTCAGATTACAGCTGTCCAAGTGATCAGCGTGATACCCACGCTGACTGGATCAGAGAAGATTTTCATAGTTTCCATATCAGTAAGAAAAAAATGTTGCAGAACTCCAGGAAAAATCCAAAAGACTGCAGTAATACAGATACTAGTCTGTGTCAAAGTCTTTGCTCTCTTTGGTCTTTGTCTGCCTGGAGGAGGATTTTTTTGTCCATATTTATACTGAAAAATCATCACCACCAATCATCACCACGTAATCTCTCCCTCATATTTATGGACAAAGGCGTCACTTTGCTTTTTTTACCTGCTCAGGAGAAAAGAGAGGGGTAACAGATCCCGGGATCAGATCCTGTCCACCAAATGTAGGGGTAGCCCAACTCTGCCAGGTGATGGACTTTAGCTTTTATACTCAGACCTCCGTCCCGATTGGCTGCCCGTACCGAGGGTCCCTGCGTGTGATTGGTCACATGGGGGCTCCAGTGTCTGGTTTAGGTTCTAAAAGGCAAGAACAAATATCACAACACTCGAGATGAGAGACAGCTGCAGCCAGCCGGCCCAACCAGGCCAAATGTTCGCCCTCTGCTGCGGTGTGTGTAGATAAGACACATGCTCATCCTTACGGTCCTCTATGAGGGGCAAACACGGTCTGAAGTTCAGACAAATCGTCCAATTTAATGCATGTGTGCATGTAAAAATCTGGTAGTTGACTGGTAGACGTGAACCGCATCCAAACGAGAAGAAGTCAAATGTACAATACGGTGCACATAACAAACTTCAGCTATGATCCTCAGATCCACTAAAATGACAGTCATCCAATCATTGACACTTGTGCAAACAGTGATGGGCTGCAGAGACAGTCTAAATTTGTCTCCATGAGACTTTGTGTTCAGGTTGGAGATGATCCAGGGAAGAAACCACTGAATTTTGGTACCAGTTGGACTGCTGGTGGCGCTGTGATGAGCACTTTGTATCAGTAGAATAAAGAGACGTTTGCATGTGTGTGTGATTGTGTGTGTGTGTGTGTGTGTGTGTGTGTGCTTACTGGCCTCATGTACAATGTCATGTGATGCCATATAGTCAGACCTCAGCACATGTAGAATGATTGCATAGCTTGAAGGTAAAATCAACACGTGTCCTTGCAGAGTTTTCATCCATGAACGTCAGACAGGCCTGCAAAAACTCACTTTTGCCAGTTTTTCCAACATCATCGCAATAGTTGATGTCATGTGAGGTACACACATCAGCTTGGAAAATCGGCCATCTTGTTTTCTATTTTTAGATGCCTTTAGCGTATTTTTGTCGCGCTGTTCTGAGTTAACGCTCACCAGGTGTCAATATGACAGGAGACGTGAGTGTGCAGAAGTCTGTAAACAAGGAGTTCTACTTTTACACTATACAAAGAGACGGAGCAGAGTGTGCTATGCTAAAGGGAAAGAATGCTAATGTGGATCACAGAAATTTTAGACCCACAGAATGAGAACTGGCCGTGATCCTGCTCAGTATTCCAGAAAGGCAGATGTAATGACCCCCCACTGGTAACGTGAGAGACTTATGTAAGCTAGCGGCAGACAGATATTAAATCTCACACATCATGTGACGGAGTGGAGATCAAGGACTGGAGGAGAAGGAGGCTGTGACACAGACCACACTTTGAGATTTCAGTCTGAGGTCGTCCACCTTTCATGATGACTCGGCTCAGGCTGGATGTTAAGCTGGTCCTACAGGTTATCATCTAAAAAAACTGTGATTTTTCATGGTGTCACTCCATTGATTTTTAGTTTTCACACACATCTCTCTATTAATCATCTCTAATCGTTAATCGTATTAATTAAAGTCAAATTTTGTAGCAACGGCAAGAGACTCAGAACTCAAAACTCAATTTGCCCTCAGAGTGGGTTTTTCCACAGTAATCCTTAAATCGTATTGTGTACGATACACTAACTTTCATTCATCTTATGATAGCAAGCTAGCATACTAGCTAGCTTGCTTGTTTGTTTTCCAACAAGACAGGATAATCTCTTTTGCTATTCCTGACATTCCTAAAACTTAAATAATTTGTAGGGTACGTGTTACATGGCAGGGTTATAAACTAACTATACAGCAATCTGCTAACAAAAATGAGAGGAACAACATTTGGTTGTCTAATGTGAGGTAGGAAAGGCTTTCCAGATGTTCCCACAGGATACACTAGCAGCTAGCTAGCTTGACGGCTAGCAATACAAAGGCCTGAAGCAGTGGAGCCCAGGAATGCAACAAAGACAATGAGTTAAGTGAGTTAACTAGTGTAGAGATTAGCATGAACGCTACTTAAGGATTGTACCGACGTAGATATTGTCTGCCTGGTAACGGCAAGATTAGGATTGTGGCACTGCGTCATAATTGTATGTTGGATCTTGGCCTGTGTTGTGCAACAAAAGATGTGAGTGTCAGACCTGGGACAGCTTCACGTTCCAGATTTGAGGATCAGTATTGACATAACATTCTCAGTCATTTTTGTTTGTCTCTCTGTTTATTTATTTGTTGCATTATGTGTATCCAACAAAAATACAATATGGTGCAACATGTACCATATTGTATTACCATATCGTATCTTACCATTGGATGGTAAGAAATCATGTATTTGATATTGATAATACTACTAATGTCCATAGTACAGTTCAAGTGATGCAGTATCTTTGCTGTAGCAGTTTAAATAAATGATACTCCCTGCTCTGTCCTTACAGAATGATGAGCGCTCAGGTTTGTCCTGTACTCACATTGTGTTGGAAGTACAATGAATAATACATAGATAACAGTCTAGATAGATGGATAGATAGATAGATAGATAGATAGATAGATAGATAGATAGATAGATAGATAGATAGATAGATGGATGGATGGATGGATGGATGGATGGATGGATGGATGATAGATAGATAGATAGATAGATAGATAGATAGATAGATAGATAGATAGATAGATAGATAGATAGATAGATACTTTATTAATTCCGAGGGAAATTCCAGTCATCCAGTAGCTTCGTCTTTGTGCAGGATTCGCTCTCGTTAACTGATGCAGAGATACAAACGTGTTCTTACGGTACGTACGTATCATACACGCGAGTGTGTCTGTCTGTGCCTCTGGGTTCCTTTGCTGTAAATCTACACTCTGGCTTGTGTTTCGCTGCTGTGGCTACCCGGCCAATGGTAAGAGTTTCCAAATTAGTCTCTCTGCATGTTGCTGCACGTCGCTTGCCCATGCTGCACACCTGCACCTGCACTTCTGCTTGCGATGATAGATAGGTGCAGAATATAGATAAAACAGGAGGACGGGGCAGAGACAGGGGATGACATGCTGTGCTGCTGCGGTATGAGGCATGCGCTCCACCACGTGTGTGACACAATAAACATGGTTATTAATTGTCTAGGACTTATGTTAACGTTTGTCCTCATCACCTTTCTCTCCAAGTGTGAAGTCCAAAGCAGAAACCAATGATAGACTGTGTTGGTAGAATGTTTGTCTGTAATCTTCACCACTTCATCCATCTAGCTTGCTAACAACCACTCATATTTCCATGTTCGACACAACTGTCGCAGCAAAGTGATGTCATTAGTTTGCATTGGCAAACAGATCAACAGGATAAGACTCAGAGGATGCACCCTTAAAGTTCGGTGTTGTTGTTGTTGTTGTGGTGTTAGCACTGTGGTGAAAGTTTAAGGATTAACAGCTACCAAATGAAGAAAAACACAAACCTGCCAAATCTAACAAGTAATTGTGAGGTTCACGTTCATATGTGAGGGGCTCAATCTGCAGATTTTACCATAACGCCCAGAACAGTCACTTTCTTTACCTTGACCTTGTGCCTTGACCTCGTTGTCGACACAAAAAAGTGGATGGACAAATCTTGTCTTATCTGTTATCGTACTTTTCCCCATGTTTTCTGCCATTATGTTTTTCATGTTTGTCTCCTACCTGGAGACTGGAGCCTTCCTAACACTTCCTGACATGTCACTAAAAGTCGACTATGTTGTCATGTGACACCTGCATCGTTTTCCTGGGATTGTCAGGTCAGACAACATTTACGGGAAATCAAGCAAATTTCATCAAAAACATCACGGAAAATTGGCGTTAAATTTGATTTGTTTTTTTTAAAAATCTAAAGGTCATTTTAGACAAAACGACAGCGGTGGTGCTGACCGGAGAGCAAACTGTCCTCTGGTCATTCAGACCAGGTACTTCTGTCGCACCTGGCATGGAT